>CAUEEP010000061.1:0-68744 GCA_958450365.1 Mesorhabditis belari
ATGTCTCCATTCTCTCGCACATTTGCCATAAACGAAGACCATTCTCGGCGGTGACCTGCAAAGGGATTTAGTTAATGGATTCAGGCTTCTAAGTCAAGGAAAACAGGCCAACTCTTGTCGAACTCTTGCCCAAGTAGATGCCAGAGTTCAAGACTAGGACAAGACCAGGCGAGGACTAAATCAGCTCCAATACCCAAAACAACTCAGATCCAGGCTTAGATCTAGATCAGGTCAGATCTAGGTCAGTCCCAAGCCTGGACTACGTCAGGGATCGGACAGGATCAGAGATCAGGTTCAAGATAGCCATACAAAGCGAGGCAAGTAGCTGGTTAGGCCTAATCTGATCTAGGTTATCTAGGTTAGGCTCAGTTTCAGGCCAGGACCAGATTAAACCCAGATTAGATCAGGTTAAGCAAAGCCACAGCCAGACTGGAACCAGCCCTGGATCAGTCGAGGATCTGGTCAGATCCAGGTCAAGTCCAGATCCAGCCAAGTATAGGATCAAGGCAAGTCAAGCAAAGCAGAGCCATGCCAAAGCCATGGTTCTTTAAAGGACAAGCCATGCAAAGCCTAAAAGCCTCGATTTTCATTTCATTTACAAACCGTATCAGTGTATTCCTCCACTTGATCTTGATAGTACAGTTTTCCACTGATCAACTCATCGAAATCAGTGGTCGCACAGTGAACGATCCCAGAGATTCCCTGAAAATAAAATTGTGATAGCTATAGTGACCAATTCAATGAGAGAGTTGACTTTAAAAAGCAAAATAGTTATAGTACTTGATCCAAATGGCTCGCGAAAGCCTAAATAACTGGAGTGGCGATGGTTCGTCGAAAACCAGGATGTCTCTCTTCCCAGATCGGTTCCTTTAATGAAACCGGGACGAACACAGAAAACTTTCACTGGACTTCCTCTTTCTGTCGATCTCCTGAAAGGATCAAATGCTTTTTGTTTGCTCTCAGTTATTCTTTAAGTTTACTGCAGCATGAACTAGGTAACGGTAACCGGCTTTAGAACATCTACAGATTGACTTCCAAACTTCTTCCAGGCGAGAGCGTAATCTGTAGATGTTCTAAAGCCGGTTACCGTTACCTAGTTCATGCTGCAGTAAACTTAAAGAATAACTGAGGGCAAAAGATGTATCAAGATCAGCTTTAGAGAGATCTAAGGTGACGATAGAGCACTAGCTCTCGTCTGGAAGAAGTTTAGAAGCCAAAAATGCAAAGAAAACGTTGATAGAAACATAGATGTCAGCACCGAAACACAAACCTTTCCAAATCTTTCACAAAGAGGCAATTCGCGAGTTTACTATTTGCATAGGCAATCGCCGGCTTGTAATCCCATCAACTCTTTCCGGGTACGCATCTCGGTGACCTAAAAGGATTGTTGAGTTAAAATTTTGATCCAAAGATGATACTCAAGTTCAAGTGAAATACCTGTTTATAATATCCACTCGACACAACGATGATCCTTCCATTCTCCGCTTTTTCTATCAATTCGATCAATTGTCTCACCAAGATGAAATGCCCGAGTTGATTGGCGGCAAAATGAGACTCGACTCCGTTCGTGGTTAGCTAAAGATGTTCAACTGAATTATCTTTAAATTCTTTAAATCTTTTACCTCAAACGGTCTTCCCATCACACCAGCATTGCAAACCAGAACATCAAGCGATTTCAACGCATTTTTCACTTCCGTACAGAAATTGCCTACGGAAATGAGTGAGCAAAGGTCTAACTGCAAAATGATCACATTGAACAGTTGGATTTACTTTGTTAGGTTGTCTATTAGGTTTTAGCTATTAGGTTGTCCCATAAAAATCCAGAGATTTTTGTTTTGATCAGTACACACTCACACACCGTTATCACACTATAAAAGCGCGCACTTTGAAGCCCCGAAACTCGGCTTAAAACGCTTTTTCCCAAGCTCTCGTTGTGTTTTTCGGAATCTAAGCATAAAACTACGCCAGAAAGTGATTTTGGAGACAAAAATTAACCACGTTAAATCAATCATTAGATCATTAGATCACAGCTAAGTTAGATCAATTTCTATAGCGACAAAAAGTTATATCAATTTCTATCCTCACCTCCAACATCATAACACTTTGCCCTTCCATCGCCACCGCACTCTCTACCACCGTTTCCACCGCTTTTTTGCCCCTTTCCGCTTCTCGATACGTGATAATCACTGAGGCGCCAAGGGAATAGAAATGTTTTGCCGCGTGTAGCCCTGAAAAGTTGAAGAATTTCACTCTATCATCATGGAAAATCTTAAACCCATCAACCATCAACCCACTAAACATCAACCCAATAAACCCATCAACTACCGTATTCTGAAAGTCAAAAAGGAAATAGATTACAATAGAGAAATCATCAATCTTTAGCATCTACGGTTTCTTTAGAGTCATTCCTATGCCAAGGATTGTGCATACTTTGCTCCCCCGTTATGCTTTCTGGGGCAATTTCACACGTTAAACTAGAGCGTTTAATGCAGCAAATCTTAGAATATTCAGTTATCAATTTAACCCGATAAGCAAGTCTATTTCTGATTGTACAGAGAAACTATTTTCAAACTCACCGATGCCCGATGTGGACCCAGTGATGAGCACATTCAATGATGAGCACATCAAACGATTCTCGGGCTCCATTTTTGGTGATCTAAATTGAAAAAGGCTTAGAAATCTTGTAAGTAGCTTTAGATTAGCTTAAACTTTCAAGAATTTTCAAAAACAAACCCTGTAAAAGTGCTAGATCCAGCGACGAACATTCCCCATTATCTCGATAACAAAGTGGTCCTAAAAAAACGTGAAATGACAGAATTTCGATTAATTTCTGAATAAAATTGAAAAGAAAAGGGTGCTCAAACAATTTCTGGACGTTATTCAATAAAATTTCATTGTTTTACTTTCAAAAATTTATAAGAATAGTAAGTAAACGATTAAAATAAAGAAGAAATGACTAAAAATAACCCGTAAAGCTAAAAAACCAATATTCTAATCAAAAATATGACATAAATCTTAGCAATAAACTTGAAAAATACAAGATCTATACAATTTTACACAAAAATCACAAATTTCTATTAATTTCCTGGCTCTTGATCTCTTTGAGCGGCGGCACGACGAGCCTTAAAAAGTTTTAATTTTAATTTTAATTAGATAGATTTTAATTAGAAACATTTTGATTAGATAGATTTTAAATAGATAGATTATTTTATAAATGAAATACTTTAAGCTAGATACTCTAGAGGTTCTAAATGCAATTTTCAGTTTTTGATTTGAAAAATGCCAGCATTTTACTTAACAAAGCTCACCCTCACTCTCCGATTGTGATCCACGTCTTGCACGGCTCTCAACCAACTGAAAATTTCCAACTAATTGCTGACTTTAAGAATTTTTGATGAAAAAAACTGTTTTATTTTCAAAAATCCCTTCCACCATTTACCCAATCGCTCACCGATATTCCTCTCGAATCTCGTCTTTTTTGTATTTTATTTTTGTCCCGTATTTTTGCCCTTGAGCTCTTCACATCGTCTCCTCCATGCCTCGTCGACGTCATCTTTCAGAATTTGTGCCAAGTTCATGATCTAAAACGAGCTGACTTCAAGGTTTTGTCTTTACTTACTAGCCAACAAAATGTTTCTTGTTCTTTCAGGAGCTGGAACTAAGTCGAACCAGTTCAGAAGCTCAAGTCCAGGGTTGTTTTAAAAGAAATTTCTTATCGTAATGTTATCCAAGTAGATTTTTATATCCTGTGAGATCCAGGATAAATTTTGGTAAGCGCAAAATTTTGCCAGTACTACGTTTATCCAGAAAATTTATGTAGTGTGCGTTCCATAGTAGCACTGTAGCCTATGTTATTTTCTTAGCATCTCAGATTTCCAGTCATGTAGGGCAGGCTTCTAATTCTGTCGTACTGCAGGCCCAGCCCCGAAAAGTGCCTGAGCCGCTAAGAGCCGGAACTCGATCTGAACCTAGCTTTGCTTACTGCCTAGATTCTGGGCTGCCTGGTGACTTTTTTTTTACTGCAAACCCAGCTCAAAGTCCACTTCGTTCGCTAGAAGCCAAACGTGGACCTAGCTACGGTTTAGCCTGACTTACAAGTCCAAGGAGCCGGTTCAAATTGTGGTTCAGAATTCTTCTCAAATCTCTCCCACCTCTCCATGGTCCTCTCTGATCTCCTCAAATCCATTTTGCCTCAGAAAACTCCTCGCAATCTCATCCTTGTTCACCAGTTTCGCCAGCTCTCTTTCACGAGCATAGAGGTGATATCTGAAATGGACTTGGATTCGGATCGATTCCACAACTTACACATATCCCAGATTGTACAAAATAGCAAAGCCAAAGCCGATCATCGAAACCTGAAGGATCCATTTCCATTGATCATTCGAAGCGGATCTGAATAAAAGCTTTCAATTCAAAAAATGAGTTTCATTTCACCGGAAATCCTCTTCATTCATTCGAGATGAGCCGAAATTCCCGAAACCACTAGATCTTCTGAAAAAGTGTTGAAAAAGCCTCAAAAAATGAAAAAGAAACCCTCAAATTCTTCGTAATACGATGAGCCATAGAAATTTCCCGTACTTGGCCCCTGTCGTCGGCGCTCGCGGATTCTAAAGTTGAACTTAATACTGTGAAAAGTTTTAACTGATCTTAATGCTAGCCAAAACTGATACTTTACCAGTTTTAGCTTACGATAGCGGTTTTTTTCGGCTCAATTACCTAACTACTCTTCTCACCTTTCTCCAAAATCGTATGCTCGTCGATCGGCCGGTCTTCTCAATGTATCGTAGGCGTGTTTCAGCTCGACGAAAGCTTTCGTCGCTGTGAGTCGCTCGTTTTCACTAGAGTGGCTCCCATCTGGATGTAACTGGAAAATGAATTGATCTTAAATATACTTGAGTCAATTTAAATTCACGCCACGTTTTCCCGGAGTTTCCCAGGGTCAATAGGATAGATCCAGGTCAGGCTAGTGAGTCTATAGCATAGCCCGAGAATAGGGCAACACAGAGAAGAGCTAGGATTAGGCAAACAAAGCCAGGATAAGATATAAAGTAGGCAGGATAGTCAGGGCCAGCCCAGGGAGGGTTGAATTGATGAATTTGCTTTCGAAATCATTCAAAACTTGTTTTGAATATCAATTTCATAAACTTTTCCTCACTTTTTTTGACTTATCATAGAAAGCGTGTTTGATTTGTTGTTGCGTGGCACTTTTCGAAACTCCTAGCACATCGTAGAGGGTTTGAGAGCTGAAAATCGAAAGAAATAATGGGATTTAAATAAAAATAGAAAGGAATCGATGGTTTTTGGTTTAAATCATAGCAAACTTATTTAAACTTATCAAATTTAAATAAAAGCCGACAACAAACCGTATACAAATGCAAATGATTGATAGATTGCAGGCAGGTTTCAGGTTGATCATCACATTTGAGAGGTCTGGCATGAAATTTTGAATCAAAATAAATAAAAAGTTTACAAGTGGTTTATTTCAGCTGTTGTTGAAGATTTGCCGATGTTTTTTAGACTTCAAACTACAGGATTACGGTAGAAAGGGCATAAAAGATGAGCAAAGTGGAGATCTCAAAAATGTGGATCTTAATCTGAAGCAAAAAATCGAAAAAACGAAAATTCTGATGATCGTCGAAAAGGTATTGTTTAGGAAATTAAGGCGCTCAAAAAGACGACAATAAGTTCGTAAAGCAATAAAGATCTCTTTTCGTTCAGCTACAAGGCAAGGGGAGTGTGGACGAGACTTTCGAGAGAATTCGAACGGTCCCTCACAAGTATTCCTTGAAATCGCTGCTTCACCTTTGCCAGCTGGATTCACAGAATTCTTTGCATTCTTTGGCACCAAATTCCAAATCATAAAAACTTTAATTATAGATATGTATGCTTTATTCAAATGGCGAATAAAAGCGAGTCAGATAATCATAGACACACATAGCATATTGCCATAATAGAAAACGTAGTTTCAAAGTCTGAAAGTCAAAAAGTCTGAAAAATTACCAGCGTAAAAGTACAGAGATACAGATTCAAAAAGGTTTAAAAATAGGGCAGATTTGACATAGCTACAAGATCTAATTCGTCTACAGATTACTTCATTAAACCGGCATGCAGAAGGCCAAAAATTTAAGAAAAAGGACTCCGTGTAAACCAAGTAGATGCAACTCGTCTTTGGGCCATTTCGGCGGCGGGAGCACGAACATTTTCATCGAGCGTTGAACGTCGAATGTAATAAAAGACATTCTCGTTGTGTCCTCGGAGAAGCCCGTTTGGATCCAAAAAGAAGTTTAGATCCAAATTCCTCCAAGCGAGCCGAATAGCGACTTGAAGTTCAGCAGTAGATGATAACTGGTCTCGGTTTCTGTAAACTTCCCCAGCCACGATGCCAGAGGTTCTCAATGGGGTTGAGATCAGGCGATCGACTTGGCCAATTCATCGAAGCTACTCCATTAGCCGTCATTCATTGCTTTGTATGATTGGCTTTGTGAATGCTTTTCCTGCTGGAATTCCTAATTTACCCAGGGATTCTGGGCCAAAAATAGGAGCAGGCCGGTGGCCAAAACATCTATGTAATCGGAGTAGTCATTCGATTAGAAACGAACTGCAGATCGACTTGTCCTTCGGTACAAAACGCAGCCCAGCACATCACACTACCTCCTCTAAAGTTCCTTGGCCCAAAATAGATCGAAAGCTTTTCTAGTTCTCTCCAGTAGTGATCCATCGAGATCATCAAGGTTCCATTTATTCTCGTCGCTGAAGATCGCTCTCGTCTAACCCTTGGTCATTTTTGTTTGAGCAAAAATAACTCAAAAAAGCTATTTAGTTAGAAATTCAGTTCAATTTCATAATTAAATTTTTCCAAAACTGTCCATTTGGTAAAAACTTAGGCAGAATAGTGATTTTAATTAAATAGCCTCAAATTTTCAGCGATTTCAACGGACAGCTAGATAAAGTTTAGGCCTTTTGAAAAATAAAATAAACCTTGCTAAAAGTTTTGAAACTTTTTCAGAAAGTATCTACATTATTCTAGTTTTAAATGTAGTAAAACATTTTAAGTTTAAAAGACTTACTTCACAATCTAATACTTTGTGTCAGCGATAGCTGAGCTTTTTTTTCTGAGAGCTCCAGTACGCCAGTAGCTGTCAGCAATTTCCGAAATGTATTCGAAAAATGACTCTTTTCCTCACTCACCTTCACAAGTTGCTCCTTTTTGATGTTCGGCGTCCAAAACATTCCCACAATCGACAGAGTGGTCAAAATGAAACACGGAGTGGCAATCACATAAACATAGAAGTTCGGTACTCGTTTAATGTTGAGAAGAAAGGCTACCTGAAAATAGAAGTAGAAATTTCTGGTTGGTAATAATGAATTGGGACAACTTATTGAAGCCGATTCAATGCAAAACACGAGAGCTTGCCAAACATCTTCAATGTGATCAATCAACAATTGTCCGCCATTTGGAAATAATCGGAAAGATCAATCGTAATGGACGATGGGTTCCACGTGAATTGAGCACATGAATCTGGGAGCAACGATAAGCCATATCTTGCTTCTTAAGTCGAAAAGAAGCCATTCTTTTGAGAATATCTTGACGATGGATGAGAAGTGGATTCACTTCGATAACACTTATCGAAAGCGATTGGGCTCAGCTAGGGTAAAATGCCAATTCCAACTCCAAAGCCGGATTATCATGGGCACAAAGTGATGCTGTCTTGCTGGCGGAATACCAACGGGTTTGTTTATTTCGAATTATTAGAGCCCGGAAAAACATTTGATTTCAACTCCAAACAAAACAAGGTGTTGTTTTATTCAACAGTTCAAGAAGGTTGACCAAATTTTGCGTCAAAAGGGTTTCAATCCCTCGACTCTCAATTTGCTCCGACGCAAGCTCGGACAGCGAAAGCCTCTTGTATAGAGTTAGAGGAATTAGGATGGAGGATTTTACCGTATGAGCCATATAGTCCAGACTTATCACCACTTGATTTGCACCTCTTCAGATCGATGCAACATTACCATGCCAGTTTAAGAATGCGCAAGAGGTTGAGATTGTCACTATTTCTTTTCTTCGAACAACTCTAATTGATTCTTTTCATTTCCATCTACAAAATAGTTATCTAGCACAACGTCTACTCACCATTTTCAGTTCAGCATTAGCACTCAACAATTGACTCTCAGCGTCTTGCGCCAGCAACGATCAAAGTGGACGCTCAGTTTTTTGTGGTCTAAAAGATTGTTTACAAATGGTTTTTTTTGAAAACTCACTTGTTGTTGAATTTTCAGTAGACCTCTTGTTAAACGGATAAAAGTAACGGTTATAATTTCTCGTCGTGAACAACTCGTTGTACAAAGCGTTTGTTTCTTTTATTCGTTCGGATTCGTCTGTAATTAGTTGTAATTAGTTGAAAAGAGTGGTTTTTAAGTTTAGCTAATTTACTAGTTAAATAGTAAAAATATTTTTAGAGTACTTATCGATTAGAGAATAGATTTTGGCTGAAGTTACATTAAAACAAAAGATTTGTCGCTTTAGCTTTCAAGTTTTTTAAACTTTTTAATTGTTTGTAGTTTGTAGTTAAGTCAGGTTGATGCAAAAGAAATTTTGGTTGATATTAAATGTTCTATTTTTTAATTTGAAAAGCCTATCTGATTTTCTTTTGTATATTTGTACTCTTGAATCTTTACTTTATTTTTATGCTTTTTCTAAATCAAAGCTTTCACTTTTTAATTGAGATTTGCTTTAGATCATGGTCAATCAAAGGTATGTTGTGCGCGCGTGTCTTCTCTACGATTTCAAGATGGGCAAAAACACATCGTGAAACCCGAATCACATCGTGATCTCTGTTCCGCTCTTGGAGAACGAGTTATGACCGAAAGATCCTGCTTTCCCAATTCCGAGAAGGTTTTGAATCTCTTGAAGACGAACCACACGGGCATCACTCGGCAGTAATGAGTTGGTAATAATGAATTGGGACAACTTATTGAAGCCGATTGAATGCAAAAACACGAGAGCTTGCCAAACATCTCCAATGTGATCAATCAACAATTGTCCGCCATTTGGAAATAATCGGAAAGATCAATCGTAATGGACGATGGGTTCCACGTGAATTGAGCACAGGAATCTGGGAGCAACGATAAGCCATATCTTGCTTCTTAAGTCGAAAAGAAGCCATTCTTTTGAGAATATCTTGACGATGGATGAGACGTGGATTCACTTCGATAACACTTATCGAAAAAGACCCAATGAGCCATTGACCCAATGAGCGATTGGGCTCAGCTAGGGTAAAATGCCAATTCCAACTCCAAAGCCGGATTATCATGGGCACAAAGTGATGTTGTCTTGCTGGCGGAATACCAACGGGTTTGTTTATTTCGAATTATTAGAGCCCGGAAAAACATTTGATTTCAACTCCAAACAAAACAAGGTGTTGGTTTATTCAACAGTTCAAGAAGGTTGACCAAATTTTGCGTCAAAAGGGTTTCAATCCCTCGACTCTCAATTTGCTCCGACGCAAGCTCGGACAGCGAAAGCCTCTTGTATAGAGTTAGAGGAATTAGGATGGAGGATTTTACCGTATGAGCCATATGGTCCAGACTTATCACCACCTGATTTGCACCTCTTCAGATCGATGCAACATTTCCATGCCAGTTTAAGAATGCGCAAGAGGTTGAGATTTGGATGCCCGACTATTTTCAATCACAGAATCAAAAGTTCTTAAGGGGGTCTGAAGCAACTTTGGAGGAATTTTATAGATAACCCTTGTGATATCACAGCCTTGCCATGGTGCTTATTATTTGGAATATTACCTAAAGGAATTTTGATTTAATTTAATGTTTGTTTTTTCCAAAAAAACCAAACTGCTTTTGCATCAACATAGTAATTATCTATTTCATGATCGTATTTTACTTTTTAATTATTCAACTCATGAAAAACATAGGTAAAATAACAATGACAAGTGCGAAACTCACCAAAATCAAATGTACCTATGTATAATTGAGCAACAAGACATTCAGCAAGATAAATCAAAACAAAACAAAAGATATTCATTTCTTTTGAAATAACTGATGAAAGTGAATGGTTGCTTTTTGATTCAACTCAACACGAAATTCGAGAATCGCTATTTGAAATTGGAGACCTCTTCAGGCTCTTTTTGATCAACTCCCACTTGAAATCCCAGTCGAATAATTCAAACAAATAAAGTGATCGTTGAACAGAAAATTGTGGGTTCAAAGTAGAAATGATTATGATTTGGGGCCGCTTTTTGATCTTTTCCCTCACTTCATTGATGAACGTTTTGAAGTTTGAAGGACTCTGGTGCAAGCTTTTTGGATAATTATTACTATTACTTGTTACTGATGTCTGAAAAAGTGAGTGTTTTGGGGTCAAACATCAGAACACATTATATTATTAAAAATTAAACAAAAAAAGTGCTTTCAGATTGCATCAGATAGCTCTTAAACTCCTTTGTTTTTTTCGAGCTGTTGTTTCTATTAGGTGTGTGAAAAAGTAATCCACGTTTTTAACGCTTAAATATAAAAGACCATAAGTTTCGTTAAAATAATTTTTATTCAACGAAGTAATCACCATTCGAAAGAACAACCTTTTGCCAACGTTCTACAAGTAAAGACATTCCACGATAATAAAAATCTTGGTCCTTAGAGGCGAAGAAAAGATTAACCTCGGTTTTGACATCTTATTCGGAATTGAACCGTTTATTGGCCAAAAATTTAGACAGAGACAAAAGTAAATAATAATCAGATGGAGAAAGGTTTGGACTATAAGGTGGATGTGGTCAAGCCTCCCATCCAACACTCTGGATTTTCTGTAGAGTCTGTAAAGAGACATGTGGTCGCGCGTTATCGTTCATGCGGTATCCATTTGTCCAACTTTTTGATAAAATTCATGGCATTCTAGCGTTTCCTTACGGTTGACCCATCACAATTTAATGTAAAGCCTATTTCTGAAGAGGTTGAACGAGGGTTTTCGAGAAGACAGCGTCTTATTTGGTCATCAGATAAAAATAAAAAACGTGGATTACTTTTTCACACACCTAATACATTATGTTGACACGACGGCGACACTGCTGCTTAATTTCTATCAATTTGTTCTAATTCTAATTTGTTCAATTTTCTTGAAGAACTCGAGCATCTTGTGCTGCCAGGGTTTTTAAAAAAAACATGAGTCAGTTTCCCTGGTCGGATGCATAATGAAATCCTCTCAAAGCAAATGTAATCCATTTTTCTGATAGTTTAGAGAGAAGCTCAAGTCGTTATCAAAATTTGTCATCCGAAAAACCAGTACTTCTGGTCACCCTGTATTATTCAAAGTTTTTCAATTTGTTGATCTGTTTTATCTGTTGTTGTCTGTCTAGTCTGTCTAGCCGTTGTCAACTCGCAAAGCAACTTCCTAGCGATTATCGCGATTATTCCTCGTGGCATATTTCCCGTTTCACTGAACTTTTAAAATTCATAACTCATAATGAGTATAATGTGGGATTATATGTGAATAATATAACAATAACATTTTTATTGAATCAACAAAAAAAAAAGATCAAACGATCAAAAACGATCAAACGGAACTCTTTTGACTCGTTGAGGCTTCAGTTGGCCTAGGTACAGAAAACAGAAACATTGCCTGACCATTTCCCGAATTTTCCGGTGGGAAGCAACGGAACTTGATATCCTCAGTTATGCCTTTCTTCATGATGTAATCGATTGAGGTTTTCTAAATAATTGCCTTTTTTTCCATACATTATAGTAGGTGTAAGCTGTATGTTTGTGTCTTTACAGCAACAAATAATCGTCATCACTAGCATTTCACTATCATAGTATTACGGCTAACATTTAGACCAAATGGAAAATATTTAACAATAGGAAACTTTCGGGTTAAAGCATCAAAAGGTGTATGAAACAACTTCCTGTTCAAATCAAACCTTTCCGGACCAGTAGTGGGTGGCCACATGCGAACCATCTTTAGTCGGCTTCAGTACATCTTCAAACGCCGTCTTTTGCAGATCTGTCAGATTTATCTTTTTGAAGATTAAAATCACCATCGGCGATCATCCGACGTGTTTCTATAATTTGGATGAACTTACATGGAGATCACCGCACCTACTGAGATTTCTGAGGTATTCGATTAGTTTGGCTTTTGTGGTTTTGTTAACAGGAGGGGCCATAAACACGCAAATCATTTTGTGATTGTCATTTCCAAATTTAAATGTGGCAGCGACCACTTCCATTTTATCTAAAGCTTATTTTAAAAGTCCTATATTTTTTAGTACTTGCTTTTTTTTGTTAGATTGCCCACATATTTGAACTTTCCTGGGCATTTTTTCGATAAAGAATAGCCGAGCCACGCTTTGAGCGATCGTTTTGAGAGTTGAATGATTCAGATGGTACATAGCTCAAAACAAAAGTGATTGTGAGATCTTTTGAAAACATGCATTCATAGTCGAGCAGGCGGGTTAATTTTTCGACCGTTGTCTCATCGTTGTCAAATTTTTCTTGTAGTTGCAATATTTAAGGAACTTTATATCAACTCCAAACCTCCAAACATTTAAGTTCGTTTAGGAAAATCATATCTGGACGTTTCTGGATGGCATAGTTGAGGAAAAGTGTTGTCTAAAATTTTCTAGTTATACTCTCTTTGAATTCAAAAAGCCAAGCCTTTTCCAGTTTCGAAATCAACCCTCCACAGTTCCAGAAAATGCATCGAAGCTAGAAATATTTCATTTTTCTTATAAATTTATTTTATTTGTATTATAGACAATAGTTACCTCATTATCATTTGATTTGACCAAGTAATCATCCTTGATAACAAGAGTATTGTCTTGCAAAAGCTCATTGAAATTGTCAAACGAAGTGATATTCTTGATATTCTTTTCCTAAATACATACTACCAGAAGTTTGAATATTGTTTTTCCATTACCGTAAATACTGTAATTGAAGCCTTTTTCCCTAGAAGAGAGAGAAAAATAAAGGCCCCGGGGCTTCAATTACTGTATTTACGGTAGGTACACAAGCTTTAATATATTTTTGATATAAAAATACCACTCTAGTCACGCGTTTGTCAAGATTTTCTTTTGTTTTGCCTTTAATAGCTCCTCCATATGAAGTCGGTGGATTTATAGTTTGCAAGCGAACAAGTGACATCGTTAAAAAATCCTCTGCTTCCTCAAGCCAATCTTCGCTCATCTAAACTAATCAATTTTCAATAATAAAAGGCAAAAGTTAAACAGAATAAAAGTGTGATAGATCACTTGAAAGAAGCAGGGATTCTTTCAAAAAGGCTTTTATCTCGATGATTCACTAGAAATATTTTGGAATTAAACACCTGATAAAAAGTGAAATGAAATGCTTTAAAGCTATGAATTAAACAAAAAATAAAGTTTAATTCGTTAAAGAATAGTCCTAGGAAAATGTTTAATTTCAAAGAATTCATGAGTTAATCCTAGTAAAAGCTGTGTTTATGCATACCAAACTTTGAAGCTAGCGAAGAAGCTTTGAACTTATTACCAATCAAAGAAAAAAATCCTATACTGTGAAATAAATTTATGAACAAAGCCGCTTTTTGGCTAGAAATTTCTTTCTGTCATCTGATAAGAAATGAGTTTACACAAGCTTTCAATTCAAATCTCTTTAGAAGTGAAATATCGTGAGCTAAAAGTGAACATTTAAACTAGCTAGCAAACCATTTGCAATCTATTAGGTTGGCGACATTGAAATTTCGTTTTTTTGCAGCAACAAGTTTATTCGTAAAAATAAACTAGAAACAATTAATCAACAATCTATTCGCCATAGCTATCAATAACATTTTTTCCTTCTTCAACGCAAATTATGGATACTCTCTTGAAAGAATTGTGCTGGTTTTGATTGAAAGAAAGCAGAGACCCATTTTTTGATGTCGTCAATGTTCTGGAACTTGTGGCTTTCGAGTGAATGCCGAAAGAAATGGTAGTCAGACGGGGCAATATCTGGACTATAAGGCGGATGAACTAGAAGTTCCCAGCCCCATTGCTCAATCTTCTCTTGCGTAATTTTGGCAACGTGAGTACAGGCATTGTCTTGTAACAATCGCACCGTTGTTGGATCAATTCCTTTTGAGCGAGGAACCGCGTCCGCGCGATCTAGTTGTTGAACGTAAAGATTTGCATCAACAGTCTGACCAGAAATTAACACTTCGAAATGGACCAGGCCTCGGGTATTCCACCAAACCGACAGCATAACTTTCTTTGCGTGAAAATCTGGTTTAGGTATTGGTTTTGGAATTTCTCCCGGGTCGAGCCATTGTCTTATCCTTGTAATATTGTCATAATGAATTCATTTCTTATCAGAAGTTAAAATTGCATCCCAAAATTCACTATTCTTGGAAATTCTAAGCAAATTTCCTGAACAAAGAACTCTGATGGCTTTGCTTGCATCGCTTAGTGAATGTAGAATCCATTTTCCAGCTTTATTGAGCTTGCCCAATTCATGCAAATAATTTTCGGTTGTTTTATGGTCTCAATTAAAATATTCCGCAAGTTCATATGTAGTCTTTATCGGGTCACTTTCGTATATCTGCTTCAAATCGTCGTTTGTCCTTTGTCCTTTGTCCAGATCTTCCGGGCTTCCGTCACCCTTTCGAAATCTTTTGAACCAGTTTTGACATTGATGAACAGTGATAACATCTTTCTCAAATACGTTACAAAGTGATTCATGCGATTCAGTTGCTTTTTTTTCATGTTTGAAATCCAGCAACAAATGCGAAGTCGATATTTTGAGGTCGATATTTTGAGGTCTAGCATCTATAGGAGTTTTTTATTAAAATTCTCCAACTGGAAATAAAGAAAAGACGCTTAATAAAGCACAATAATTATATCTTTAAAATAGAAGAGATTGCGGTGGTAATAGTATCCACAGTGTTAAAATCCATAAAGAGAAACACAGACGAAATTTCAATGTCGCCAACCTAATAAAAGACATAGAGCAACGAAAAGTGAATAGAATCTTTGCAAGAATACATTTAAAAAGAAAGCTGAGAGACGATTCTAGATTGCTTTTGCGAAATGAATTGATTTTTTTACTCATACTCTTATCACGGTTCTTCGAGAAACGCTCATTTCGCCTAAAATCTCATATGCAAATATTTGCATCAATAGGTGTAGAATCCTTTATTTTTAAAGGTCTTTGATAGGAAAAAAGAAAAACTATCAAATACAACGTGAATTTATTAGGGTGTCCGGAAAGAAAATACCCTCAACTTCGATTGCAACTTTTTCGGTGTAGCGAACAGCTTCGCGTCGGATTTTTGTTTTGTTTTAAAGTTATATATGTTTCTAATTCTATGTTTTTATAAAAATTTACTGCCTTACAATTTTGCCTTTTTTTGAATAGAAGACCAGAAGTAATTCGGGTGTGCCTGCTCTACGACTTTAAACAAGGAAAAAGCGTCCGGGAGAGCCATAGTTCAATCTTGAAATTTTTTGGAGAAGCTGCTTATTTCGAGAAAGCTTGTAAAAATGGTTTCAACGATTTAGAGAGCGAGACGAAACTCTACAGGATCGAAGACGTGGTCACCCCCCTCCAGCGCTTAACGATGACGATCTTCGAGAAGCCATAGAAGATGACCCAATCTTGTCGATTCGGGAACTTGCAAAAATGTTTGCTGTATGCCACAAATCAATTGCGGACCATTTAGATCGTTTGGGTAAAGCGGATCTCGTCGGAAAATGGGTACCTCATCAACTTAGTGACGCTAATCAAGCCACTCGAGTGACTATGGCCGGTATTCTTCTTCGTCAATCAAAAAATCGAGGTTTTTGGGACACTATTGTGACGGCCGATAAAAAATGGATTTACTACGATAACCCATCGCGAAAACAGCGGTGGTTAAGTCCAGGAGAACAGCCAAAAAACGACGCCACAACGTGATCCGGATGGAAGAAAGGGTATGTTATCTGTTTGATGGATTTTCCGTTGTCTTATACACTTTGAGGTTCTACCTTCTTTTCCAACAGTCACCTCAGATCTATATGTGCAATAGCTGGAACGAGTAGACCCGGCTCTCAAGAATCAAGGTGTAAACACATCGACTGTGAGATATCTGCAACCGCACCCACACACATCAAAGTACGCGCACCCACACACATCAAAGAAGATGCAGGAAAAACTCGAGGATATTGGGTTGGGAATGTCTCCCGCATCCACCGTATAGTCCACATCTGACACCCTTAGACTATCACTTATTTCGATCTATGCAGCACTTCCTGACCGACAAACACTTCATGGATCACGACGAAGTCCAAATTTGGGTAGGCCAACACTTCGACTAGACTTCGACTCGCAGCCTCAGAATTTCTTCAGCAAAGGGGTCCGAGTTTTGAAAGAAAAATGGAGAAAGACTATTGCCAACAACGGAGAATATCTTTTGGATTCAAGCGCATTTTTTTCTTTTTGTGGAGATAAATTTGTTTTTCATTAAAAGGGTATTTTCATCCCGGACAACCTAATAGTAAAAGTGAAAACAAAGTTTGGCCTTTTATTTGGCATTTTAACTTGACAAAATTTTAGTAATCTAATCAAAAAATGATCTAAAAGAGGGAATAAGAAAGTGTATTTAAAGGGAAGAATTGTTTAGTTTCTTTTAGCTTTTTAGAAGATTGGTTTAGTGATGTTTTTAATCAAACATTTCACTTTTGTGTAAAATTATTTGTAAACTTTAGACTTTTATCCACCTTTTTGACTTTTTGACAATCTTCCATAAAGAGACTTTTGTGAACCTTCTCTGAATTTTCTCCAAACGTTCAATGGAGACTTGTAAACTGGGGGACTAAACAATAGAAGCATATTCTTGGATGGGCCGGATATAAGTGGCCAAGCATTTACGATAAGAATTTAGGTTGGTTATTTGATCATTTCATTGACACGGCATGTAGAAGGCCAAAAAGTGCTGACGGCCGAACTTGACGCCAAACAAGTAAATGCAACTCGTCGTTGAGTCGATTCGGCGGCGGAAACACGAACCATTTTCGTCAAACACATAATAGGTCGACAGGCCAGAGTAGGAAAAAAGTTCTCTTTGTTTTCTCTGAGAAGCTCGTGCGCACGAAAAACGATAGCCGAGTGATTTTTACTGTCATCGACTAGTTGAAGTCCTTGCGCCTGTGAAAGAAAATCACCGACCCCGGAAGACTCCGATTTCGTTGCAATGTGAATCGCCGCTTCAGGATTCTGACTAGAAATCCTGAAGTTGAGTGCAGCTTTCCTTTAAGATTTTTAATAAACTACTATTTTCTAATTTAAATTCAGCCTAACTCAGTTTTATGCCTTTAAGGGTATCTTAAAGGCACTTCGACAATATGAGACAATTTTCGAGTAGGAGCTTGACCTGGTTTTTGAGTCCAGCCTCGGTTGAATCGATTGTGTTCTTAACTTGGCAGGGTCCGGAAATTGGGTCTTGCTCCAACTCTAGTTATCATAATACAGGGTATTCAATATTGATGGAGAATTTTACGTTTCAAGGTTGTTCAACGCTCCCAAGAAATTATTAAGAAAGCACTGAATTACAGAGTTGGGGCGAAAAAGAAAAATTGACTTAAACTTGTTAAGGTGTATGTGTTAGAGATGATTGCTTCTTTTTGAGATTTGTACAAAACAAGCCTCAAACTTCGTGAACTATTAGTTTCCATAAATATTGAACACCCTGTAATCGAGAACATTCGGAAATAAAGCGCATTTACATCGGTACAATCAGGCATCTTCTTCAATTATTTCAAACAGTGAAGTCATTGTTTGTTTTTTGAAATTGACGAGAGAATGGCTGGTTTTCCAACGCTCCAACCCTCGCGACCATTTCCGTGTTAGTGGCAAAATTTCTGACAAAATTGAATGGAGTATTACATTTCCTTAATAGACGGGCCGTAAAAATCAAATCCAAAACCCAAGCTTTTCATCTTCTGTAGAAATGAACCCTGAAAGAGCCAGCCAAAAACATATGAGAGAAATTAATAAGGCTCACTTCCATTCACTGAGAGACGCGCATCATTAGTAAACAGGAAAGGTGTCCTGTTGCTCCAGAGAACGCGCCTCTTTACAGACTCGACAAAAAAAATCCAGAGTGTTGGATGGGTGGTTTTAGTTCAGACCATCCTGCAACTGATTATTATTTATTTTGTCTCTGTCTGACTTTTGGCCAATGAACTTTTGGCCAACTCCGAAGAAGATGTCAAAAGCGAGGCTGGTTTTTTCTTCGCCTCTAAGGACCAAGATTTTTATTATCGTGGAATGTCTTTTCTTGTAGAACGTCGGCAAAAGATGGTTCTTTTGAATAGTGATTACTTTGTTGAATAAAAATTATCTTAACGAAACTTATGATCTTTTCGATTTCAATGTTAAAAACGTGGATTACTTTTTCACGCACCTAATAGAATGACACTTCTTCTCGAATCTGACATTGCTAGTGACCTCAAATGACTCCAACTGTCCTTCTTCTCGAATCTGACATTGCTAGTGACCTCAAATGTCTCCAACTGTCTTTACACGTTAGGAGTAGGACGAGGTTTTGCTATACTTTCTCATTCTTAGTTCAACACCTCTGTTCAGCTATTTGAACATGATCTATCTGAAAAAAGAGGCCACTCGTTGATTGAAAAGTACAACTCAGCTTCTCCTCAATCCGTCATGAGTATCACGGTCACTAGGACAAAGAACCCTAACTCGACACCCAAAATCTGATTTCATTTGTCGTTTTCATCAAAAACATCTTTCAATTCAGTTTATATAAGAAAACACAATGATTGAATAACACTCGAGACAATTCTCGTTTTCAGTTGCAGAAGGCGGCTCCACCGTCGCAGAAACCACCATTCGAATAGCCTTTTGAGGCGCAACAAGCGACGACGCCACTCTAAAATGAATATTTTGAAATGAAATGAAAAATTGTGAAAACCAAACTCAATTTTTGAAATAAAGTTTTATCCCGCTTATTTATAATCAATCAGTGTTTGTAGTAACGAGTCAGAGTATTTTCAAATTCAGAATTTAACTCACCGGGCAAGAGGAGTCGCATGCCGGGACGGCAACAGCGTTCACCATGGAAGAAGAGGCTAAAATCTTTCATTTCTTTCCAATTTACATGCTAGGGGGCCCATCTTTTTAACAAGTCAAAAACTTCAAGCAATATACATGATAAGAATTGAGCTAATTGAAAGAAAACTGGATTCAGCATTTGATTTCTAACCGTATGTTACTCTGAGAAGATTAATTTATTTAAGCTTGAACCCACTGAAGACGAGAAGAACGGCGAAGAGAAGAACAAGACAAGAGGAGAAGACGCATTGTTTGGGTTTGAAGCTGGGAACTGATGCAAGATGGAGATCTTTGTGAGTCTCATTGTATTTATATGGAAGCTGGATTTGATAAGCCTCTCGACTCGATTTGATAAGCCTCGACGACGCTCAAAAACTTTATGAGCAAATAGATAAGGCATTCTTGAATCGAGTTTTTGGTAAAATTTTAGGAGCCGCAATGTCGGATGGAGATAAGCCTTCTGGGTGGGCTTTTTGCAAGGAGGGAGTATGCAAAGGATAATAAAGTTTTTTGGGTGGCTATGGCTGAGGGCTGGTTTGCACACAAAATACCATATGAGATCTAGTTTGTATCATTTGTATCTTGCCTCAAAAAGATGACTTTTGAGGGGTTTTGATCAGCTCTTCGGAAATTCGTCAAGATTGACAGAAACAGAAAAGCGCCGACTTTACGGTATCTTTGGAAAGGTACTTATTTTACTTTTTCCAGCAAAAGCTTTCAACTTTTCTTTAAAAAAGGCTATTCGACTTTTGTACTTTTCCTTTTCACTCATTGAAGCGTCTTTTTTTCAGGTGGACCATGTTTAAATAGCTAAACAAAAGAATTCTATTGTCGATTCCCTCTTTTGCCTTTGATAACGAGACGTTGAAACTTTGCGGGAAAATTTTGCGGCCAAAGTCCTTCAGCTAAAATCGCGAAGAAGTCAAAAAAAAGAAGAAAATAGATAAGGCCATTTCAGTGTGTTTTGCAGGCAGTAAAATGAAATTGTGTTCTGGGGGTCTGCTGTGAACTTTGAGTTCAAAAGGGTTTTTTGGTGATGAATTGGGGTTTTGTTTGTTTTGTTTTGTTTGGAAAGGTACTTATTTTACTTTTTCCAGCGAAAGCTTTCAACTTTTTCGTTAAAAAAAGGCTATTCGACTTTTGTACTTTTCCTTTTCACTCATTGAAGCGTCTTTTTTTCAGGTAGACCATGTTTAAATAGCTAAACAAAGAATTCTATTGTCGATTCCCTCTTTTGCCTTTGATAACGAGACGTTGAAACATCTTAAAAAGAGGAGAAGAGGGAAATTTTGCGGCCAAAGTCCTTCAGCTAAAATCGCCAAAAAACACTAGCTTCTTTTTAAATTTTTGTTTGAATTCATGATGGAAATTGATAAGCTTGACTGCCATTGCATATATAGAAAAAATATTGCATTTGTCGATTTGCAGGTTGGTTTTTGTGTTTGCATCCAAAGGGAAAAGCTGAAGGTTGAACACTGACAAGCGGGTTTTTTGAGTTGCAGTTTTTTATCTTAACTAGACTATTTTATAACTTTGTTTTAGATAAAGCTCAAGCCTGGTTTTCCTCGGCTTTGTTCTCATAAATCGTGCTATTCTGGTCTTCTTTCTAAGTTACATAGCCGAGATCCTCCAGTTTCATTTTCCAGATTCATTTCTATCAAATTGTTCCGAATTTTACGTATTCGTATTGTACAATTGCTCACAATCACCAATGATAAATGGGTTTTTATTTAATTTTTTATCGATTAAGCATAGTCAAAAACCCTTGTGTGCAAGTTTTCATGGAAAAGTATTGATTTTAGGTCAAGTTCCACTGCCTCAACTACTCTGGCTGTGCAACTACAAAGCTGAGAGTTCAGTTAAAATTGAGTTTTTGAGCGAATTCAAGCAAAAAGCCATATTTGCGTCGTAAAAACAATTCACTAACTTCTCGCCGACTTTCTACACCAAATGATCAACTTGTTAAACAACAATTCGATTCACCAAAAGTTTTTCATGACAATAATAATGCCTCTTGCCTCTAATTCATTATAAAAATCAATGATAAGAGTTGGAAATGATAAGAGTTGTCGCTTGTTTCGACGTCTTACTCATCCCAGTTTTTTGTTGATCACAATAACATAAAGAAAAGAACTTCTAGAGAACCGGTTGACGATACTAAAATCAGAAAATTTAATCCTTATCATTTCTTTTATGAAATCTCACCTCTTTTATGTAAATGATGACAATCCATAAAAGTCGCATAAAAGTTTGTGCCCAATTTGAGGAGCAATTGAAAGATTTGAATCGGAATCCCAGGCCATTTCCAGGAGCGATTCTCATATTGGAGAATATCGTAGAGATTGGGAAGTGAAGAAATGAGGCCAGCTGGGAAAATTTGGTTAGATCAAGTGTTTTAGTATCGAATTTTCAGAAAATAACCGATTTCCTAGAAAATTGGTTCAAGAAAGCAAGTCTGGCTGACTGTGGCTGACTGATTACCCGCAAAATAAAAATGCTAAATGACTAGGCGAACCAAATATTAAGTCATTCATCCATAAAGCGGCTAAAATATACCTCAAAATTTCAGGTTGGTCCGTGATGATAAGAGGACGATGATGAGTATGCAGCAACGCCTCGTGCAGTTTCAGATTGCTTTGTTACATACAAAAATAAAAAAAGTTAGTGAAAACGTTAAAAACCAGTTTTGGTCGCTGTTTTGGTCGGCGGGTTTTGGGATAGATCCTTTTAAGGGGCTATCACAAAAGCGCTCAAGCGTGGATGCGTGGATGAGGTACCGTACCCCGCAAAAAATTTCCCTTTAGCCCTTTTTCTTCATTCGACGGGTGTAGGTCGGAAACTTTGTCCGGTTTTTATGCATAGTCGCACCAAGTTTTCTTCCGCCCTGCATAAAATCTTAATAATTTCTTGGGAGCGTTGAACAACCTTGTAACGTAAAATTCTCCATCAATATTGAATACCCTGAATTATGATAACTAGAGTTGGAGCAAGACCCAATTTCCGGACCCTGCCAAGTTAAGAACACAATCAATTCAACCGAGGCTGGACTCAAAAACCAGGTCAAGCTCCTACTCGAAAATTGTCTCATATTGTCGAAGTCAGTTCCAGTTTGCTCACCCCATTTTCGTCTTTCCTTTTTCCTTTTTCAATACTTGAGTAAACCTAAAGCAAAACCTATAAAGAGACTTGATATGAATTCAAAACCCGTGTCTACCCCAAAAAAAAACTTTTTAGACAATCTAATCACCCTTTCATTGCCATCTAAATCCACCCTTTTAACCCGAAATTCACCGAACACCACCCAAATAAACAATTTCATCTTATTATCTTTAAAGTATTTTGGTCTTGACAGGCTCATAGCCAGTAGTCTTTTCGGGTGGTCGTTTCGCACTGGTTTTTAAGTGTGAATGGAGA
Source organism: Mesorhabditis belari (assembly GCA_958450365.1). Classification (NCBI taxonomy): domain Eukaryota; kingdom Metazoa; phylum Nematoda; class Chromadorea; order Rhabditida; family Rhabditidae; genus Mesorhabditis; species Mesorhabditis belari. The sequence goes on from CAUEEP010000061.1 coordinate 22,474, forward strand.
GCAAGCCTTATCAATTTCTTCAATGAAGTTTTTTGGCTGGCTGTATCAGGGTTCATTCTCAAAAAAATAAAGAAAGGGTTTGGGTTTTGATTTGCTAGATATTATAGTTTCAAGGAGTTGAAAACTTTGGTACTTTGTCAAATGATCCAATAATTTTGTGGAGTCAAATGATCCAATAAAAACTGCAGTGTCTCCAGCGACCTTTGGCATACGCCCACTTTGAAAACAGCCCACCCAGAAGCCTTATCTTTACCTTACCACCCAAATAAACAATTTCATCTTATTATCTTTAAAGTATTTTGGTCTTGACAGGCTCATAGCCAGTAGTCTTTTCGGGTGGTCGTTTCGCACTGGTTTTTAAGTGTGAATGGAGAGCAAGCCTTATCAATTTCTTCACATTCCCTTGAATGCCCTCCATAATCACTAAAAAAGAAAGCCATTCATCAAAAACAATATCAAACAAACAATTTGCCCATTTCACTCAACAAATCACTTTTTTCGACTTCACCCATTTTTCTCGCGTTTCTCTGAATATTTTTGAATAATTTTTTCGATTTTTATCAATCCTGGATGTCACTTCAAATGATGACTCTTTGATTTTTGATTTTTTTTGATTTTTTTTGGTTACTTTTGACGCACGGCTGGCTATGCGCACTCTCTCAGGCGACTCTTTTCCCTTAAAGTACGACAGGATTACGTTAGGATTTTTTCCCTCATTTTCTTCTCGCGATGGTACTTCTGATATTTGAACCAATCCCGCTGAATCCGCTGGTTTCTTTTATGTTTTCGCATCTTGTGACGACAAATCGTGAGCGCTCAAGGTCCGGCCAACATTGGAGCGTTTTGTGAAGTCAACGGCTCGGTGATTGGAGACTAAACACAAAAATTTGTTATGATCGTAATGAAAATCCGATGCAAACTGTTAAAGTAAATCTTAAGAGTAAGATACACTTAAAACGTCAAGCTTTCAACTTTTTAGCATTGGCTGCAGTGTTTAAAGCAAGAACTGCATTAAACAGTCTTTCCTCCACGTCTAAAGCTTACACTATTCAACTCCGGATCCACCTTGACCGCTTAGTTGCGTCTGGCGTCTGGCGATGGGGCGACTTTGGGCACTTGCTTCAGCAAACTCGGCAGACTGAGGATCTGAACAAAAATAGGTATTTTAGATAAAAACTGTAAATTGCGTTAGCCTACAAGTTAAAGTTTGTGTAATTTTAACAAATTGCGACTTCTACTTTAGATCACTTCAATTTTAATCCTTGTTTTCTCAAAAATATGAACTTCAACTAATAAATCAAAGTTTACGCAAAATTTTCCGTTAAATTTGCCTATAAACATCGCGAACTTGATTGCGATTTGTTGTTGGACAGTGCAAATGGATAATCCGATTAAGTGACGATGTGCTTGGTATAGTTTCCGCTTGTGATCGATCCAAAATCGGCAAGTGTCTGGGCACAATTGGTGGCGGGACGATCAACGATGACGAGGGCTCTGAAACAATGAAAACCATTAACCCAAACTTTGCAATAATCTCAAAATGTGTTTAAGATACCAATAAATTGGTTAAAACAATTTCTATTTAAAAGTTAAAACGTTAACGGAAAACTTTTTACGTTAAATCTTTTTTCTTTTTCTTCTTTTTGATTCTTTTACTTCTCAAAAATCCCGTATTTGACGAGAGCCTTAGAAATTTTTTTTTTGGTTTTGACCATTTTCTGGCCATGCCATTTCTCAAATCTCAAAAATGAAAATAAAAAAGTGAAAAATGGTGAAAAATGGTGGGGGTGGGACAAATACGACCTTTTTTCCGCACCTGGCCCATTAGCACACCTTTTTCGTACGGTACTCTTTGGATTACGTTACTCTTTGGGTACCCTCTCTTTAGGTTACGGTACTCTTTAGGTACCCTCTCTTTAGGTTACGGTACTCTTATATATTATAATTCACTGCTAAATTAGCCTTGATTTTCACCGAACTTTTGCTACAAATTCTATTAGGTTGGGGAAAATGAGTCGGCGTACAGTCGCCCATTGTAGCATAAACCAGTGTCGAGAAAAACTCGTTCAAAGCTAGACTACGCAACACTCCGCACCATCATTATGGGAGTGGGGTACTATTACAATATTTACGGTACCTTGAAACAAATAAAAATTTCAGTTTGATTATTTAGGAACTTATTTAGGTCCATCAATTCGTCAATGGGATGAGTGAAGAGGCAAAGATACAACTTCAAAAAGTAAACGGATTCTTTCTAAAAGAGCTAAATTTTCCTTAACAACTGGTTTAAACTGGTCGGTTTTCGATCACAGTTTTCGTTAAGAAATTACAATTTTTGAAGAGACCATCATTTGGTATGCCAAAATAAGGAATTTTTACATATTTCTAACTACATTTCGATCTTATTATTAGTATTGTAGTATTGTAAGTATTGTAGTAGTCTTGCAACTCGTTATTTTAGAATTTTGACCTGTTTCCGTATTTTTAAGCACAAGTACTTGTACTTTGAAAGTAGACTTCAAGTGCACAAATTCGATACAATCAATTTCCCTTTCAGGTATCGGCTCTCCTCACCCAACCAAATCTCTCCGATGAGACTCTTCTCGAGAAAATCGCTCAATTCTATGTCAAAATCCCGATCGAGATTCGAAAAGAATTTGAAAAAAATTGGCACAATTTGGTGGAAGATAAAAGATAACATTGATTTATATTTGATTTTTAGATTTTTATTTATTTTCATTACAATCCAATTCTAAACAGATAACAATTTTTGTGAGTTTTTTCCAAAACTTTTATCGAAACCGGCAGTGACCCGTAGTTTTCCGAGATGAAATCAAATGATGACTAGTAGCGATTTTCTTGTAGCAACTAAAATTTAAATGAAAATTTGGAAAGTTATGATAGATTTTCAGATTTTCAGATAAAGTTGCTGAAAGTGTTTTCCGCTTTTGGTTCGCTCATCCTTGAGCTTTGTTTCCTGAAACGCGTTGCAGTTACGGATCAAGCCTCTTCATGTTGATCCTAAAAATTAAAATTAAAATTAAAATTAACTTCATAGGAGTACTGTAACTTCTGATGGGTACGGTAGCTTCTGAAGTCGACGGCAACCTTGGGATAGTATACGGCAACCTTGGGCAAGGGCAACCTTCCCTCGTTAAACGCCCGCCATTAGTATTAGTTGACATATTAGTTGTCATGTTTTCTACTGTATCAACTATGGTAACTAATATGACAACCTTGTTCTTGTTTCTCTAGTTTTTATCCTCAATCTTCTTTCTCTAGTTCATTTTCCACTTCTAAATCCCGCCAAGGTCTGTGATTTGCGGGCTTTTCTTTCCCTGATGTGCAGGGGCGTCGCGTGCTTTTCTCTCAATCGATCTTGCCTTTTTCCGACCAGAAAATTTCCGCATTTTCGTATCATCATTTGAAATCTTTCTGGCTTCTAACTTAGATTGAGGAATAGAAGCAAAACAGTTTAAAGAAAATGCATTTATGATTTTGCTCCAGTTTGATCAGTATGGTAAATTATGCCAGATTAACTGCATTCTACATTTTGCACACTTTGCTCATAACGAATTGGTGCCGCTTTTCAACCGTTTCTCCTTTTTGGCACTTTCCTCCCAGATTGCTTCTAAATAAAATCAGCTCAAAACACAAGTAAACCTAACCGCTAGTTTTTATCAGCTCCCTTTTTTGACTTGCATTCTGCTTTGAATCGAGCAAAAATTGAACAACTATTCTTCAAGACCCGCTTTCACGTTCGCATAAGCTTCCACCCCTTTCCAACGTTTCACTTTCCTCTCTATTTCTGATTTCTCAATCTTCTTTCTCTAGTTCTTGTTTATAACCAACGCGAAAAGAAAACGGGCGTAACAGCTGCAAAAGTTTTGGACCTGAAATTATTAAAAGTGGCGAAATGTTTCCAAGAAAAGTTTAAGCTTTCTCTGAAACATATATGATCGACAGAATTCTGTATTTTTTGCATTTAGTGCATTTTAGACTGTAGAAAGTGCCAATTTGTGACTTTTCTTGGATTTCTAATGTTTTCAAAATTTCTTGATAACATCTGCCTAAATCGGTGTACAATCTCAAGCCCAACTGACTTTTATAAATATGCTTTTGAAAAAATAAAAAAATAAAAATTAAACCCTAATCTTTAAGGACATTTACCCTCATCTTTATAAACATTTAAGTTCTAGCGGCGTTCTTCCCGTACTCTATGAAAAGCTACAGTACTTTAAGAATTCTCTGCGCGGGTTCTCTGCGCCGAATTGGGGCTTGGAGGCGAATTCCGGGCGACCATCTCTTATTCGATTCGGTTAGTTTGAAGAAAAGATCAAGAAGAGGTCAAGAAAAGATCAATAAACGGATATTTTGCTAAAGAAATGAGAATACAAAGATCTAAGAACAGAGAAATATCTAGAAATATCAGGTTTGCAACAAAATATTGGCCCTTTTCAGTAAAAACAAAAAATTTATTAACAAGATGAACAAATATCAACATCAATCCAAAAGGTATTCTCCGTCATTCTTTATTACTTCTTTCCACTTTTGACGGAGCAACTGGATTCCTCAATCTCAGCAACTGGATTCCGATTCAAATCTTTCAATTGCTCCTCAAATTGGGCACAAACTTTTATGCGACTTTTACCGCATGGATTGTCATCATTTACATAAAAGAGGTGAGATTTCATAAAAGAAATGATAAAGATTAAATTTTCTGATTTTAGTATCGTCAACCGGTTCTCTAGAAGTTCTTTTCTTTATGTTATTGTGATCAACAAAAAACTGGGATGAGTAAGACGTCGAAACAAGCAACAACTCTTATCATTTCCAACTCTTATCATTGATGCTTTTAAATAAAAACCCATTTATGATTGGTGATTGTGAGCAATTGTACAATACGAATACGTAAAATTCGGAACAATTTGATAGAAATGAATCTGGAAAATGAAACTGGAGGATCTCGGCTATGTAACTTAGAAAGAAGACCAGAATAGCACGATTTATGAGAACAAAGCCGAGGAAAACCAGGCTTTCACTAAAACAAAGTTATAAAATAGTCTAGTTAAGATAAAAAACTGCAACTCAAAAAACCCGTTTGTCAGTGTTCAACCTTCAGCTGATTACACCCCACCTCTTTCTCGAGAATTTCTCTCCTCCTCATTCTTGATTTTCTTTCCTCCCGTCAGTCTTTATTGGTTTCATTTGTAAATTTTGAACAACGACGCAGCTATTCTTCAAGACCCGCTTACACGCTCGCATAGCTGTTTTATTTTCTAAATGTTTTTTAAAGATACATTCCATACATCTTTCAGTTCAAATTCCTGTTCTAGCCCGCCTTTTCCTTTTCAAACGCCCGCCACTCGCGCCGCGCTTGCGTTATTAATCAAATGCATCTTGGGGCGTCGCGTACTCTTTTCTCAAACGGTCTTGCCTCTTTCTGACAGAAAATTTCCGCCTTTTTTGACATTTTAGAAATCTTTCTGGTTTTTCTCTAAATTTAGTCCTCTTTAAATCTGTTTCCTTATACTTATTTCCAACCCAATAGATAGGTTGAATTTACCGGCCTTTTCCTTGTATATTTCAAATGGTTTCATGGTTTCAAGGCAGAGACTAGAGGTTCTTCATTTATTGTATCTCTAACATTTCTCTATTGTCAAATCTTGAAAGCACACACGACTGTCAGTTCTCGTCGGCCGGCGGTCGGAAAAGCGGAAAATATTTTAGTCTTTCTCTGCATGCCTATTGGTGTTTTCGAATCTCTTGCCGAGACCGATCCACCGTAGCGATGACAGAAGAGGTCGGGAGCCGAGACGGGCACAGAGGAGCCCCCGGAGGGACGCAGTTCGAGAGATGTGGCATTTCGAAAGAGGTTAGAGAAAAAAGGCAGACCATTGACTCTCTTCATTCGTTCTACTCTTTAGCTTTTCTCTAGTTTTTAGCACTTCTGGGTGGCGCGATCGATGGTCTTTTTGCTCTCTTTCCCACCTTTTTTATTCAATTTTTCTTTCACTGATTACACCCCACCTCTTTCTCGAAAATTTCTCTCCTATATATTTGCAAAAAAAAACACTTTTCGACGCTTTATTGCTCTTATAAACTTTTTAGAGATGAGCTTTTTCGAAATTTGACTAAACTGTGCAAAATGTAGAATGCAGTTAATCTCCTTCCTCCTTCTTAATTAATCCTCCTTCTTAATTAGAAGTTTTATATTAAAACTTTTTATAAAAATTATGTCTATAGTGATGTGAAATAAAGAAAGAAATCGAATGGATTAATGGATCGCGGAGAGAAGGGAGGGAAGAGAAAAGAGAGAAAGGAATGGGACAACATTGTGCTTGTTGTGTAGTGAGTTCGGGGTTTATCATGTTGTATCCAATAGCTATGGTAGCTTTTCGCGACGTAGACAAATTGTTATAAGTACAATAACTTCATAGGAGTACTGTAACTTCTGATGGGTACATAACTAACTATGTTAACTAATATGACAACCTTGTTCTTGTTTCTCTAGTTTTTGTCCTCAATCTTCTTTCTCTAGTTCATTTTCCACTTCTAAATCCCGCCAAGAGTCTGTGATTTGCGGGCTTTTCTTTTCCCTGATGGGCAGGGGCGTCGCGTGCTTTTCTCTCAATCGATCTTGTCTTTTTCCGACCAGAAAATTCCCGCATTTTCGTATCATCATTTTGAAATCTTTCTGGCTTCTAACTTAGATTGAGGAATAGAAGCAAAACAGTTTAAAGAAAATGCATTTGAGTGATTGCCCAGTTTGATCAGTATGGTAAATTATGCCAGATTAACTGCATTCTACATTTTGCACACTTTGGGATTACTCATAACGAATTGGTGCCGCTTTCAACCGTTTCTCCTTTTTTGGCACTTTCCCCCCCAGATTGCTTCTAAATAAAATCAGCTCAAAACACAAGTAAACCTAACCGCTAGTTTTTATCCAGCTCCCTTTTTGACTTGCATTCTGCTTTGAATCGAGCAAAAATTGAACAACTATTCTTCAAGACCCGCTTTCACGTTCGCATCGCTTCAACCCCTTTCCAACGTTTCACTTTCCCTCTCTAGTTCTGTTCTCAATATTCTTTCTCTAGTTCTTGTTTTCATTTACGTTCGCATAGCTGCCCTATTTCTTAAATGTTTTTAAAATACAACGTTCATACACCTTTCACTTTAAAATCCCGCCAAAAGTCTGTGATATGCCGCCTTTTCACTTTTTCAAACCTCCGCCATTTGCGTCTGGCGTCTCTTCGCGTCTGGCGTCTCGGCGTCTCTTCTCTCGATTGGTCTTGCCTCTTTCTAACAAGAAAATTTCCCGCATTTTTGGACATTTTGAAATCTTTGGTTTCTCCCATTGTATCTCTAACATTTCTTTATTGTCAGTTCTTGAAAGCACACACGAGTGTCAGTTCTCGTCGGCCGGCGGTCAAAAAAGCGCGGTCGGGGCCAACAGCAATTTTTCTAAAAAATCGTAGTTTATGAGGAGAGGCTAGGCCTCTTTTTTGCTTTTAGTCTTTCTCTGCATGCCTATTGGTGTTTTCGAGTTCGAGTTCGAGAGATGTGGCATTTCGAAAGAGGTTAGAGAAAAAAGGCAGACCATTGACTCTCTTCATTCGTTCTACTCTCTAGCTTTTCTCTAGCTTTTAGCACTTCTGGGTGGCGCGATCGATGGTCTTTTTGCTCTCTTTTCCACCTTTTTTATTCAATTTTTCTTTCACTGATTACACCCCACCTCTTTCTCGAAAATTTCTCTCCTATATATTTGCAAAAAAAACACTTTTCGACGCTTTATTGCTCTTATAAACTTTTTAGAGATGAGCTTTTTCGAAATTTGACTAACTTATGCTTTTTCCAGATCAATGATATGCAAATGGGGAGCGTGTCGAAAAGCGGTCAAAACAAAAGAGGTTTAGTGTAGATAGAGTTAAAAACAGTTCATGAAAATTTAGAGGCTAATAGCGCATGTTAAAACAGTTCATTTCGACCCGTTGGCTCAATTTAAGCCTCGCCCGGATAGTTACAATTGTGAGTGGAGGAGTTGTCGTGGGTAAGTGCTCAAGAATTAGGTTACCAAATAAGTTTTCTTTTTCAAACTTCTCTTTTTCAAAATTCCGTTTAAAAATCATAAATCCTAGAATTAACCTATAGTTTACTGCAAATAAAAAGTGTTTATTGTTTAATTTTCCATGTTATTACGTCAATACTTGAAGATTTGAACTTTCAAAAAAGTAGGAAAAGGAACGAAAAAACTTGTTCATCAATCTGATAACTCTAAAACTTTCAAGTGAACTTTAGAAAGCGGTCCTTCCAAGTTCCCTACCGGTTGAATGCTCACGTAAGGCAGCATACCGGAGAGAAACCACACACATGTCCAAAACCTGGATGTTCAAGGGCATTTTTTCGCGCCGAGGGGCTCAAATGGCACTTAAATCTTCACGCCGGCAAAAAGCCATATAGGTGTAAAGATTGTAATCAGGTATACGATACAAGTCAATATGTGCCAACCTTTTTCTTGATTTGGAAACCCGATTTGTTTCAGGAGTTCAGGAGTACTAATGATCGAGCTAAACACATGAAAGGAGTACATAGAAAGGAGGTGACAAATAAAAAATAATTTAACAAAATCCCACAATTTAGAAGCGCCAGTGCGGATATCAAGGATGCAAGAAGGCTTATTCCGCCACGTCAAGTATTCGGAAACACGTAGAAAAGGTGCATGGTACAGAGGTGTGGGAAATATTCAAGAAGAAGGATTGTGGCTCAAAAGATCGAGAAAGCAGCCACGGCCCTGACTCTGGAGGACATTTACCGGTAGTTGTTAACAAACGTTGGTTTATTCCTTATACTATTGTAGGAAAATCCGGGCTTGACGGAGACGGTTGAATGTACGATCCAAGCTATGAGCTTAATCGAGAAGGGGAGTCGAATGTGGCAAATGCAAATGAGGGGCCGATCAACGGGCCTGAGCTCAGCGGATATCTCACTGCCGATGTCGAAAAGGAAGGAAGTTTGTTGCAAGATGATTTCGGATATCGAAACGCTTGATTTCAGAGTTAGACGTGATTGAGATGGGACTCTCAGAAGTGAGACGTGATAACAATCATACGGTACTCTTTGGATTACGTTACTCTTTGGGTACCCTCTCTTTAGGTTACGGTACTCTCTAGGTACCCTCTTTAGGTTACGGTACTCTTATATATTATAATTCACTGCTAAATTAGCCTTGATTTTCATCGAACTTTTGCTACAAATTCTATTAGGTTGGGGAAAATGAGTCGGCGTACAGTCGCCCATTGTAGCATAAACCAGTGTCGAGAAAAACTCGTTCAAAGCTAGACTACGCAACACTCCGCACCATCATTATGGGAGTGGGGTACTATTACAATATTTACGGTACCTTGAAACAAATAAAAATTTCAGTTTGATTATTTAGGAACTTATTTAGGTCCATCAATTCGTCAATGGGATGAGTGAAGAGGCAAAGATACAACTTCAAAAAGTAAACGGATTCTTTCTAAAAGAGCTAAATTTTCCTTAACAACTGGTTTTAAACTGGTCGGTTTTCGATCACAGTTTTCGTTAAGAAATTACAATTTTTGAAGAGACCATCATTTGGTATGCCAAAATAAGGAATTTTTACATATTTCTAACTACATTTCGATCTTATTATTAGTATTGTAGTATTGTAAGTATTGTAAGCATTGTAGTAGTCTTGCAACTCGTTATTTTAGAATTTTGATCTGTTTCCGTATTTTTAAGCACAAGTACTTGTACTTTGAAAGTAGACTTCAAGTGCACAAATTCGATACAATCAATTTCCCTTCAGGTATCGGCTCTCCTCACCCAACCAAATCTCTCCGATGAGACTCTTCTCGAGAAAATCGCTCAATTCTATGTCAAAATCCCGATCGAGATTCGAAAAGAATTTGAAAAAAATTGGCACAATTTGGTGGAAGATAAAAGATAAAATTGATTTATATTTGATTTTTAGATTTTTATTTATTTTCATTACAATCCAATTCTAAACAGATAACAATTTTTGTGAGTTTTTTCCAAAACTTTTATCGAAACCGGCAGTGACCCGTAGTTTTCCGAGATGAAATCAAATGATGACTAGTAGCGATTTTCTTGTAGCAACTAAAATTTAAATGAAAATTTGGAAAGTTATGATAGATTTTCAGATTTTCAGATAAAGTTGCTGAAAGTGTTTTCCGCTTTTGGTTCGCTCATCCTTGAGCTTTGTTTCCTGAAACGCGTTGCAGTTACGGATCAAGCCTCTTCATGTTGATCCTAAAAATTAAAATTAAAATTAAAATTAACTTCATAGGAGTACTGTAACTTCTGATGGGTACGGTAGCTTCTGAAGTCGACGGCAACCTTGGGATAGTATACGGCAACCTTGGGCAAGGGCAACCTTCCCTCGTTAAACGCCCGCCATTAGTATTAGTTGACATATTAGTTGTCATGTTTTCTACTGTCAACTATGGTAACTAATATGACAACCTTGTTCTTGTTTCTCTAGTTTTTATCCTCAATCTTCTTTTTCTAGTTCATTTTCCACTTCTAAATCCCGCCAAGAGTCTGTGATTTGCGGGCTTTCTTTTCCCTGATGTGCAGGGGCGTCGCGTGCTTTTCTCTCAATCGATCTTGCCTTTTTCCGACCAGAAAATTTCCGCATTTTCGTATCATCATTTTGAAATCTTTCTGGCTTCTAACTTAGATTGAGGAATAGAAGCAAAACAGTTTAAAGAAAATGCATTTATGATTTTGCTCCAGTTTGATCAGTATGGTAAATTATGCCAGATTAACTGCATTCTACATTTTGCACACTTTGGGATTGCTCATAACGAATTGGTGCCGCTTTTTCAACCGTTTCTCCTTTTTGGCACTTTCCTCCCAGATTGCTTCTAAATAAAATCAGCTCAAAAACACAAGTAAACCTAACCGCTAGTTTTTATCAGCTCCCTTTTTGACTTGCATTCTGCTTTGAATCGAGCAAAAATTGAACAACTATTCTTCAAGACCCGCTTTCACGTTTGCATAGCTTCAACCCCTTTCCAACGTTTCACTTTCCTCTCTAGTTCTGTTCTCAATATTCTTTCTCTAGTTCTTGTTTTATAACCAACGCGAAAAGAAAACGGGCGTAACAGCTGCAAAAGTTTTGGACCTGAAATTATTAAAAGTGGCGAAATGTTTCCAAGAAAAGTTTAAGCTTTCTCTGAAACATATATGATCGACAGAATTCTGTATTTTTTGCATTTAGTGCATTTTAGACTGTAGAAAGTGCCAATTTTGTGACTTTTCTTGGATTTCTAATGTTTTCAAAATTTCTTGATAACATCTGCCTAAATCGGTGTACAATCTCAAGCCCAACTGACTTTTATAAATATGCTTTTGAAAAAATAAAAAAATAAAAATTAAACCCTAATCTTTAAGGACATTTACCCTCATCTTTATAAACATTTAAGTTCTAGCGGCGTTCTTCCCGTACTCTATGAAAAGCTACAGTACTTACAACGAGTTACAGTAAACATAAGACGTTACATTATTCTAATAAGGTTGCGGTATACTTGAGAAGATTTCTTTGTGAAAAAGACTACCGTGCCAAATGAGTACCCAAATGTTTGAACTATTTATGAATACTAGTAGAAGCTAGAGATTGAGAGTTTAGACTTTAAATTAACTAACTAAGTGTAGGCTATTGAATGATTGTTTTCCAGCCACAGTATCCAGCTAGTAGAAACCTAATAGCATAATTTCCAATTCAAGTAATTCGATCAAGGTAGGTACAGTACTTTAGTACTTCTGTAATACTTGACAAACTCGTTACCGTAAAGACTCTTTACTACCCACTAAGTGTTGCTAATGTAGATAAATTAGATAAAAATCGAGACAGGAATCCGATAATAGATAACAATGTAGGTAAGTACTAGAAATGTTTGAACCTAATCAAACCCTAATCAAATTGAAAAAGTTTTGAGAAAAAGGATTGGTTTCCGATTAAACGAACCTCTTGTACTTTTCCAATGCCCTCATTTTCGTCGTCAAAGAACGAAAACGAAGCATTTTCTGAAGGAGGCCAATTTCCTTTAGATAAAAAAGTTTGTATTGGAGGTGACAATGAATTGCAGGGGTCGGTTTAGGACAAAAAATAGCGGGGGATTTGGGGGGTTTTTTTTCCGCTTCGCAGCAAAAAGGAAAAGTTTACTGGTTAGAAATCTGGGGAGGGGAAAAAGGAGAAAAGAGAGAAAAGAAAAAAAAAAGGAGAAAGGAAAAGAAGGGAGGGGGCCGGGGAGAAGGGGAATCAAAGGAAACAGGGGGAAAAAAAATCAAAAGAATTTGGGGCCCTTAAGGATTCTTTTTTCTATTTTTTTTTTTACTTTTTTTTTGATTTTTTTTGGTTTTTGAATTGAGAAAGATTTTTGAATTTTATTGAATAATCTTTTACTAAAGATTAGAAAAGATAAGCTAAAGACTTTGCATTCAATCAAATAAAAAACTTTCGTTCAATTGAATCAATCAGCTTGTGTTGAACGAAAGTTTGATGGAGCCCGGCATTTTGATGGAGCGTGATGGAGTCGGCAATCAGCAAGGAAACAAGCAATTTATATGAGAAATACATTCAGCTAAGAAGAGCCAGACTCAATGAATAAATGCAAGTAGTCGATTTTATCCAAACATGCTATTTGATGGATAGAGATAAAGGAAACAGAAAACACAGGATAAGGGAGAAGACAGGCAAAAGAGAAAGAATTGCAGAATTTTCTCTATCAGCACCCAAAGTTGAGCCGAAACAAAAGTGAAGATGACCAGGCGGACTCTTAGAAAGTTTTTGTTATTTTTCATGTTTTCTTTCATCTGTTAAGCATCTTTTTCTTCATACATAAAACATAAAATGGGAATTGGACTTGGACACTCTATCGGCAATTATCTTATGCAGTATGCAGTACCTTAACTACATACTACAATAAGACGTACTACTACAATAAGACATACTGTATTGTGGCATTTGACAGTACTTTGTCACGCTTTGAAAATGGACTACCGCAAAACTGAGGGCATTGGAAAAGTGCAAGAGTTCGTTTAATCGGAAAACAATCCTTTTCTCAAAACACTCAAAACACGTTCCACTTTTCTCTTTTTACCGTAATCTTGTCTCTATTTTTATCGAATATATTCACATTTTTTCTGATTTACAAAATGATATCGAAAGATTGAATAAACAAATAAAGTAGAAAGAGAAATGGAGCTTAGAAAACAAATTAGAAAAGATATCAACCAGCTATTTTTTTTGATAGTTTTTAACAGATATCTTGTGGTTTCCATTTCTATTCGATAAAGTTGAGAAAATAAAGGAAAAAGAGGCAAAAGCAAAAAAATATTTGTTAATGGCTGAAGTCTAGATGTTAAGGACACAACTAGATTGCTAAGTGTTATACTCATTTGAGACTTTTAATCGCTCGAAAGCACGCGTTTAAATTTTACCGTAAATACTTTAATATTGGGTTGGGGAGAATGAGTCGGCGCCGAAATTTACTTTTTTTGCGAAAAACTTTTTGCACCTATAAAACCTTTTTTGTTGCATCAAAATGGTTCACTATTTCTTTAAAAAAATGGCTTTAAAAAAACGTTGCCCAAATTACCCGAAATCTCGAGAACCGCTTATCAGAAGCTGTTCCTTTACATTCCTTTACAAAAAGTAGTCGAGAGGCTAGCGAAAGGAAAATTCAAATCTTTGAGGCACCACTATTTTTCGTTTTCTTGCATGGTAAATTTTGATAGCTAAACCTTGAATTTCTTTCTTATAGATGTAATTTTTGTTGGCGATTTTGGACACTTTGACAGCCTTGATGGCTCTACCGCTTGTTGAGCTTACTTAGATTTTTATCGAATATATTCACATTTTTTCTGATTTACAAAATGATATCGAAAGATTGAATAAACAAATAAAGTAGAAAGAGAAATGGAGCTTGGAAAACAAATTAGAAAAGATATCAACCAGCTATTGCTAAAAAAATTACAGATTGTTGAAGAAAAGCAAGAGAACTGCAGAATTTAATCGCTGAGAATACAGCGACCGACGAGCTCGACAATTGGATGCGGAAAAGAAAGTGAGTGTTTGAGTATTGGATGTACTTTGTGCTCTAAAGTGTAAAAACACTCCTTGTAAAAAATCAAAACAAATAGAACAAAAGAACAATAGAAAAATATTCTGCCACCATGGTTTTTTAGATATTGTAGTCAGAAGCTTGGAAGATCGAATTGAATAAAAACGATAGAATTTTCCTCCCAAAAACATGTCATTCATCTTCGTAAAATCGTTGAGTAGGGTTGGTATCCTAGAATTGAAAGTGAACCAATAGACATTTTTCGTTTAAACACCAAACTATCTTGTAATGTTCACCTGAATTCCTAACAATCTTGCCATTTTATTACAAGTTTTCACAACTAGCATTGGAGCATTGTTCTGTCCTCGAGTTGAAGCTAAGACCATAAAAATCTGGAAAGCAATAAATTCGAGATGCTGTATTCTCTCTCACTACTATTTTTTTCAACCCCTCCTGAACGACATTAGACTATTGGAGAGTGCACTACTATAAAAGAGTTCTATCATTTGCCAAAGCAAGACACACATCAGATGGTTTTAAAATTCTTGCAAATCTTTCACGTACTTGCCCTTGAGTTTGATCTCCACCGTGTCTGATTTTAAAAGAGCTATTGCGTTGCATTTTAAGTGACTGTGTGATCTTTATCTACGCATCTACATGTCGTTTTTGGCACTTTATTTCTTCCTGAATAAAGTATTTATATGTACACTGGCTCCTTTGTACAGTTGATACAGTTGTGGGCCTTAAAAAGGAGTTGAATAAAAAGAGGTTTCCGCACTCGCAACAATTTTAGATTTTCGAAGAATAGTTAATCAATAAATAAAAAGCCTCACTTTGCTTGCTTGAATAGCTTAAAAATGTCACATCAACAAAAAGATGACAAAGAAACACCAAAAATTCAAATCTTTGAGGCACCACTATTTTTCAACCCCCCGGACCGCAATACTATTAGAGAGAATACGGTTTATAATAAGACTTAATTTAAAAAGACTGTTCACCCATCATGTAGCGAAAATGCAAGGAGATCTTGCTTTTCGCAACGTTTTCTTGCATGGTAAATTTTGATAGCTAAATCTTGAATTTCTTTCTTATAGATGTAATTTTTAACCAACCATGTGCTTTTTGAGGTGAGCCTCGATTTCCTTGCGAGACACTGGCTTTTGACAGCCCTAAATTGATTGCCGATTCTAACCACGACCGCTTGTTGAGCTTACTTAGCGTTAGATTGCAGAAAACCTCAAAACACCTACCCCGCACGTTAGAGTCGAAGCATTCGAACTCGATTCAATGTGTTTGCTTTTCCAATGTTGAAGCAAAGCTTTGTTCTGAAACTTTATCTCTTGTTCCCAATTCGCAAATAGACAATAATGACCTGGTTGGGCCCTTTCATTTCTTCTCCACAAATTTGACATCTCAGTATGCGAATAATTCCATGAATGAACTCATGGGTATATTTTGGAATTCCCGTCTCCTCTTTGGTCCAACGATTCATCGTTAAGCACAAGCTGCAACAAAGGTCGTCTCCACTTCTGAAGTATGCAAATCATGCAAGATAAATTTGACTTTGAGTTTGACTATTCAATTTTGAAAAGCTTTACCTCTCATGTTCGATACCGTGCGTTTCATTGACATCATTTGCCGCAAATTTCATACCACATCTGAAAGTTTTGTTTTAGGTCATTTTCTGACGTTAATTTTTGAAGTTAGTCATTAACAGATTAGAAACGCACATCGCCGAGTGTGGAAGTTGATGGGCGTGCGCTGCGAAGAGATGCATCTTCAGCTTTACTGACGACTTCAAATTTCTCTCCGGACACCCCGGAAACGGACAACGAAGCTCAAAGTGCGCTATATGCCTAAATTTAAATATTCTGATTCTTAAACTTATTTCGCCACTCACTTTGTATGCCCAAGCATATGTCGGACAAGATCTTGTTCTTCGTTCCCGGAAACCGGCTTATTACATTCCAAACAAAAGTATTTATTTTTTGTTTGACCGATCATTTCTTGGAACATTTGTTCAGCATCCGTTTTTACTGGTTCTTTTTGTGCAATATCTTCAAAAATCTTTGAAATCACATTTTTTTCACAATTCCTGAGTGTAGAGTGGTCTAAAGTTGATTTTTAGGAAGTCGAACACTTTTGACACCTACCTGCACTCGTTGTAATCGATTGCCTTGTACTCTAGAGCGTTTCACAGTTGGGACTTGTTGGTCTTGAGGTGTACTCAAGATTTGGTACGGCGAAAACTAAATTTGTTTAATTTAGGTATCCTTCGTTATCAGTTTCATTTCATAATTGGTCTGTTCACTTACCCGTAAACTCTCTTCGACACTGTGGACGTTTGAGCCGGAGAGCCTAAAAGTTTTTAGCTTTTCCAAGAATAACATTTCTGCATTGAGCGATATGCAGTGTGTCGTTAATTTTTTTATTCTTTTGCTATTCGAGCCATCCACCTGAAAAGTGGGGGCCGAAAAGGAAGTCCGATGGTTGATGCACCGTATGCCGCTTTCAACCGAACATAGAACGGCAGATCTAAATATTTGGCTCTTTCCTATTACCTCTGAAGAGTGCCTTAAAAATGCCCAAATTTTATCTTTGCTATTACAATAACGGTATATTCATAGTTAATGCAGTCAAAGATCTCACTTTGTGGATTCGGCATCTCCATGGTTCTATTCAAGATTAACCAGGGGCTTTGAAGGATAGTTCTCTCTCTTGCCATCAACTCTTCGACTTTCTCGGCCTGATCCTCGAATGTGCCCGTGTAAGCTGGTTGAAGGTACTAAAAATCATTCTCTAAAATTAAAAAAGGAAAAATTTAGTAAAAAGCCAGTGTTACTTTATTGAATTACCCAAGTATTGCAATTTTTATCCGAACATAAAACAGATGGATATTTGTCGGCGACCAGCGTTTTGTGATTACATTGGGAGGGAACGGCGGTCGAAGGTGGATTTGGGGAAGCAAGACGCTAAAAGTCGATTAAATGAATATCAGGCTGAGCATTTAATATTCAAAACGAATAAAGCTGAAAGCTAAATATTTCTGGTATTTCTGATTTACCTGTATCCATGCCTTTTCATCAGCCGGTTGAAAGTTGACAGTGTTTACCGAAATGACCCCCAACGCTTGTTCTCCTTCGAGATTTGTCGACGCTGGGAAGGTTTCATTTGGTCTTTTCTGAATCCTTTTTAGTCTTTATATAATCTTCAAACAACTTACCACGGTTTTGCAAGTTTTGAAATGACGTACGATCGTAGCCCCATTCATGGAGGCCAAGAAACATTTTTTACAGAAGAACAAGAGTTTGGCATCGTGCTTCCAATTGGCGTGAAACATCAACTCGATGTTCTGAAATGAGCAAGTGCATGTCCGGCAGTTATCCCAATCCCAAACTCACTTTTCCAAACACAACATTATGTTCGACACACATGTTGGGAACTCCAGATGCTTTTGCATATCTCTGATGTAACTCCCAATGTGCTTCCGAGCCTTTCTTATTGAATCCCACACAAGGACACAATGGACACACAATGGGAGGACTGAAAAGCTGTTTGACTATAAATATTTCAAAAAGATGCAACCAGTTTTCATGTGTTTCACTCATGTGTTTTTGGAAAAACTTCGGGTCCTCGTAGATAATCGAACACATGACACAAATGTAAAAGTTTCTACTTTCATCGTATGGCAGGCCGTAGGTCTGGAAATTATGGTAATCCTTGTAAGATGCAACTCTTTTTAAATATTTTAAATATTAGCAATTCCAACTCTTATTTAAGTATTTTTAAATATTAGCAACAATACAAACCCCTTTCACCGACGTTTGACTTCCTTTATCAGCTCGATGGTCTTCTCTCAGATGTTCGTCGCAGCTTCCTCTTGTGAAAAATTTCTTTGAGCATTTTGGACATTGAATTTTTCTTTTCTTCCTCCTTGAGAACTTGATCTAAAATCAACTTCTCATCGTTTCTCATATTTCGGAACATGCCGTGGCACGATATCTTCAATGATGCACCCATCATCCTCTTCTTGGACAAAGTTTGCTCTCTCCTCGGGTTTATTCCTTTTGGTTGAATCCTGTGTAAATAAACAAGTTTGCTTTAAAGATCTTGACATAAAATTAAAGTTAATAGCAGAAACAATTCACTTACCACAAACATGATATCATCTTCTCCATCTTCTTCACGAGTTGATGCCATTAACTGTGATGCAGAGTCATCGCGAGCTAAAGCAACGTCATTTACTTGATATAAACCAAAAGCTTCGGAAGTAATTAGATAATCAAATCATGGTTCTACTCACATGTCGTTGGTCGATCCCAAATTGTAACCGTAGAAGAATTCTCAGCACGAGCGGCTGCCGGTAGTGTTTTGGCGGGTAGGAAGACTGAATCACTCAGACATTGCACGGATGGCGGTGGTTCGAGGTTTATTGGCAAAGGTTTATTGACAGTATCTGAAATTAGTTATATAGTCTCGTATCGTAAAGCAATTTGTGATTTTTGATGTTTAGCTAAAATTCGTAGAAATGAACACCAAAAACGACGTTGATTCTCGGATTATACCAAGGCGGAAAAAATAGCCCGGAAATTGTGAAAATCACGAAATAAAAGCGCCAAGAAAGCACTTAAACGTTACAAAGACTTAAAGAACAACAAGGATCGTCCTCGAAGTGGTCGACCACCAAATGCCGTAACGCCTACGAACATGAGCGAAATTCGCTTTCGAATTTGCCAAACCAAGCTGTAGTCGATGCAAAAGATGGGCAAACAGCTGAAAATTAGCCCTCGAAGCGTGGGAATGATTGTTAAAGGAAAACATAAATTCTTCAGCTACAAATTGGCCAAAGCACACGTGAGCGTCCAATGAAAAAGATGTACTAATTTTGCTGAAGACGTCTAGATTCTTGAGAGATTATAACAAAACAAAATAAACCCACTTAACAGCATTTACCAATAAGATTCTTGTCTACACTTGTAAGTCTGGCTGAATACGTCCAGGTTTTTAGAGAATAGCAACAGGGAAAATTACCGAGAATATCCATCTTTTTGAAAACTGATAAATATGCTAAAGAATATATGTATGGAATGGCTGAATTCAGTCCAAATCCACCCTTTTCTGGTAAAACTACGTGACTCGGTGAAAAGAGAGATAACGCAAGGCCGATTTTTTGACAAATGATTTAATAAGGTGGTGGGTTCTTAAAAGACACAAAATTTCTCTAAATTTCAAAGATCATTTTCTAGGTTTCTTTATCACCAAAACACTTCACTCAAAAGTCTTGCTTCATCAATATCCTTTCCTTTAAAGATGTATTCAAATTACCCACTTCCTTCAGCAATCCTTGAACCATCACTCGCCACGATGCTCGTCGTAGCTCGGCCAAAACCTAAATCTAAAGTAATTTGGCTTCTACCAATAAAATTCTACTTTATTATGAGGTAGAAACTAGAAATTATTTTCTGAAAGTAAGCTCGCAGAGATCTTACTTGGAGCCATTGTGTAGATGTTTCGATATCCGAAATCATCTTGCAACAAACTTCCTTCCTTTTCGACATCGGCAGTGAGATATCCGCTGAGCTCAGGCCCGTTGATCGGCCCCTCATTTGCATTTGCCACATTCGACTCCCCTTCTCGATTAAGCTCATAGCTTGGATCGTACATTTCAACCGTCTCCGTCAAGCCCGGATTTTCCTACAATAGTATAAGAATAAACCAACGTTTGTTAACAACTACCGGTAAATGTCCTCCAGAGTCAGGGCCGTGGCTGCTTTCTCGATCTTTTGAGCCACAATCCTTCTTCTTGAATATTTCCCACACCTCTGTACCATGCACCTTTTCTACGTGTTTCCGAAGACTTGACGTGGCGGAATAAGCCTTCTTGCATCCTTGATATCCGCACTGGCGCTTCTAAATTGTGGGATTTTGTTAAATTATTTTTTATTTGTCACCTCCTTTCTATGTACTCCTTTCATGTGTTTAGCTCGATCATTAGTACTCCTGAACTCCTGAAACAAATCGGGTTTCCAAATCAAGAAAAAGGATTGGCACATATTGACTTGTATCGTATACCTGATTACAATCTTTACACCTATATGGCTTTTTGCCGGCGTGAAAATTTAAGTGCCATTTGAGCCCCTCGGCGCGAAAAAATGCCCTTGAACATCCAGGTTTTGGACATGTGTGTGGTTTCTCTCCGGTATGCTGCCTTACGTGAGCATTCAACCGGTAGGGAACTTGGAAGGACCGCTTTCTAAAGTTCACTTGAAAGTTTTAGAGTTATCAGATTGATGAACAAGTTTTTTTCGTTCCTTTTCCTACTTTTTTGAAAGTTCAAATCTTCAAGTATTGACGTAATAACATGGAAAATTAAACAATAAACACTTTTTATTTGCAGTAAACTATAGGTTAATTCTAGGATTTATGATTTTTAAACGGAATTTTGAAAAAGAGAATTTTGAAAAAGAAAACTTATTTGGTAACCTAATTCTTGAGCACTTACCCACGACAACTCCTCCACTCACAATTGTAACTATCCGGGCGAGGCTTAAATTGAGCCAACGGGTCGAAATGAACTGTTTTAACATGCGCTATTAGCCTCTAAATTTTCATGAACTGTTTTTAACTCTATCTACACTAAACCTCTTTTGTTTTGACCGCTTTTCGACACGCTCCCCATTTGCATATCATTGATCTGGAAAAAGCATAAGTTAGTCAAATTTCGAAAAAGCTCATCTCTAAAAAGTTTATAAGAGCAATAAAACGTCGAAAAGTGTATTTTTTGCAAATATATAGGAGAGAAATTCTCGAGAAAAAGAGGTGGGGTGTAATCAGTGAAAGAAAAATTGAATAAAAAAGGTGGAAAAGAGAAGGAAAAAAGACCATCGATCGCGCCACCCAGAAGTGCTAAAAGCTAGAGAAAAGCTAGAGAGTAGAACGAATGAAGAGAGTCAATGGTCTGCCTTTTTTCTCTAACCTCTTTCGAAATGCCACATCTCTCGAACTCGAACTCGAAAACACCAATAGGCATGCAGAGAAAGACTAAAAGCAAAAAAGAGGCCTAGCCTCTCCTCATAAACTACGATTTTTTAGAAAAATTGCTGTTGGCCCCGACCGCGCTTTTTTTTGACCGCCGGCCGACGAGGTTGCCCTTGCCTCATAATTTTTTGAGGTGGCTCTTTCAGGGTTCATTTCTGCAACAAAGAATCAAAAGCTTGGCGTTTCGATTTGCTATTTGCGGCCCGACTATTAGGGAAATGTAATACTTGACTCAATTTTGCCAGAAATCTTTCCACTAACACCTGAAATGGTCGCGAGAGTTTGAGCGTTGTAAAAGCAAACGGTCAATTTTAAAAATTACGGTTACTTCACTGTTGCAAATAATTCAGGAAGATACCTGAGTCTAACAATATATTAAGGTGTAAAAGAAAATGGCTTTTGAAAAGCTTTTTTTGGTTTTTTCAAAGTATGCATTGGAAGTGAACCTTATGTGGACCTCTTATAAAGTTATCCAAGTCGAGCTTCGATTCGAGTACTCTGTGCCTTGTATTTCAAACATAAAAGTTTTATTTTTTTGCGATAGTTTCGATTCTTGCCTTGACACCAATTCCTGGTTTTAAGATGTCAAACTTGACATTGCCTGACTTGTCAATGGTTTACATTGATACCGATGCCAAGACTTTCAAACCCTTGAAAGGAAACATCATTTCATCTCCAAACAACCTTTTTCAACGCCATTCACAGCAGATCACTCCAAACACAATCCCATTTTATTACCTTCAAAACATTGACCCGCTCAAATGGCCTTATCTACATTCTTCTTCGAGTTTTTGGGTAGGATCTAAAAAATCTACAATTCTAGAAAATCTAGAAAATCTTTAGTAGTACGAGTACTCTTAATAGTTTACGATCGAAATTTATTTGTTAACGAGGATTTACTACATAAGAATTTACCACATACATACTGTATACAAATGAACTGTACCTAATACACTTTCGAGACGGTGAACTCATAAACTCATAACCATAAACTAGTGTCTTTTGCTAAAGTTATTCAAACTCAGTCTCATTTCGACCTATCACACACTAAGTTTCTCGAACTCGAAAGAGATTAAATTTGACTTGACGTTCACGTAAATTGTCAATCGTTTCAAAAGGAAGCCGGTCTCAAAGTGCCAAAACTTCCACACTTTTCGAACGAATTAAATAATCCAATAATTTAATGGAAATTGTCGAAGCACAGCTTGTTTTAAACTATAATATCTGTCAAATCAGAACGCCAAGACTTTCTTCATTTTTTTGTGCAAATGAACCCTGGTGCCATGCAAAAACTTCATTGAAGAAATTGATAAGGCTTTCTTTCAATTCATACTTGAAAAAAACAGTGCAAAACGACCACCCGGAAGACTATGCAAAGGGTCACCGAAGACATTGTAGTTTCTAGTTTAGTGACTTCCACTGCATTTTGAAGGAAACTTGAGCATTAATGGTTGAAAAATTTTGTGATCTAAGGGTTTCTTTTTTCTCCAATTATCTAAGAGGGCCAACTTCTTATAGAATGCAACAAATTGCGCCACTAAGATGTGTTGCTAATAAGCAGGACGCTTTTTAGCTTCATAGAAGCAATTTCTTCCTAGAATAACTACAAACTGTCTTTTTTTACTTTATCACGTGTGCCCATTTCTTTCGAGGAAACAATATTTACAAGCAAAACACATTTTTTGATGAATACAATAACATTTGGTGTTAAGCGGTAACATTTGATGGATTTGGTCATTCAGCAAAGCCAAGGCTTTCCAAATCTTTCAAGATCCAAGATATTTTTACTTTTGAACCATAAACCTGCGAGTTTGTTTCAAGATTTAGTTTGTTATTTTTTATTCGCATTAAAACTCGATTTTAGGTAATGACGGACGGACTAAAAAGGTTTCATATAATAATAATCAAGCTTTAATCCAATACATGAAGCTTTAATCCAATACATCAAGCTTTAATCCAAAAACTAAGACTGAAACTCACAGGACTGCAAAGAACATAGAAACATGATAAATAGAGCACTGATTAAATAAACATATCCGACAAATCAGTCTAAGGCAACCTCAAAATTCGCACATGATAAGCATAAATTGATTCGGTGGAGAATTCCAAGGTTGGATCCAGGCCCTATTTTCCACTTAAAAGGAGAATTACGTAACAGAGATGTCTCTAAGTGATTGCATTTTAAAGCATTCTATCAATGACCAAGCGGCCGTAATGAAAAGATTTTGAGCCAAAAAGCCTTAACCTTTAGGGTAGGTTCTTTTGAGTATAGTGAATAATTGATTTTGAATAAGGCCAACTTAGTATATCTCCTTTGGACACTTTCAAATTTGTTTTCTTTTTTAGAGAGTGAGCAAATCACTGAGGCCTATCCTAGAATAGGTCTTTTCGTAAAACATTTGCGGTAGACTTGAAGGTTGGAGACGCCTATAGTTTTAAGAGTTCGATTCGCACAGAACGAAGCTTAACGATAAATGATCTGAAGGTGGTTCTTGAAACATAGAGTTGAGACTATAATAGCGAATTGAATTACCCGCATCAAGCTTGGGCATAGAGGTATGGTTAATTTTACTGGAACAGGATTTTCTACCACAGGAGTGGTAGGATTTAGACTCGGTTAGCTTAAGCTTCCAATCCTCGGACCATTATGCAAATTTGGAGGGATTTTTTCTTCGGCTGTTTAGGGATGGGTGGGGCGAGAAATAGGAATGATAGGATACAACTTCTTTTGAGGATGCAATCTAGCAAAACACACTTTTTTGAATTGATACAATAACTTTTGGTGCTATTCATTTACTATTTAAGAGGTAATATGCTCTCTGTCATTCAGCATTCAGCAAAGTTCAATTCATACTTGAAAAAAACAGTGCAAAACCCGGAAGACCAAAGATAAGCGCTTCTGGGTGGGCTGTTCCAAGGTGAGACTATGCAAAGGGTCACCGAAGACATTGTAGTTTCTAGTTTAGTGACTTCTACTTAAATGGTGCATTTCACATGACATCGGGAGCTTGTATGTACTTGGTGCATCCTCCGGGCAGAAAAAATTTCAAAGTTTTTCCGTTTTTTCGCTTTTATGGAAAAAGTTGTTCCAGACGGAAAAGTGGTCCCAAACGATTAATCGTTTTCGGCATAATGGAGCCCAAGAACCCTTCGAAGTCAGGACTCAATTGAAGTATCTTTTCTCCCTGTAGATCCAATTCAGTGTATCTTTAGCTCGTTGCAAAATTTTTGAGGCCCTGAATTTCCCAGAAGTTTTTGAAGTTAACAAGGAAAATCGATCGGTTGTAACAAAAAGAGGGCCATGTATCTAAGAGGGCCAACTTCTTATAGAATGCAACAAATTGCGCCACTAAGATGTGTTGCTAATAAGCAGGACGCTTTTTAGCTTCATAGAAGCAATTTCTTCCTAGAATAACTACAAACTGTCTTTTTTTACTTTATCACGTGTGCCCATTTCTTTCGAGGAAACAATATTTACAAGCAAAACACATTTTTTGATGAATACAATAACATTTGGTGTTAAGCGGTAACATTTGATGGATTTGGTTTTGACTTCCAAACTTCTTCCAGGCGAGAGCGTAATCTGTAGATGTTCTAAAGCCGGTTACCGTTACTAGTTCATGCTGCAGTAAACTTAAAGAATAACTGAGGGCAAAAGATGTATCAAGATCAGCTTTAAGAGAGATCTAAGGTGACGATAGAGCACTAGCTCTCGTCTGGAAGAAGTTTAGAAGCCAAAAATGCAAAGAAAACGTTGATAGAAACATAGATGTCAGCACCGAAACACAAACCTTTCCAAATCTTTCACAAAGAGGCAATTCGCGAGTTTACTATTTGCATAGGCAATCGCCGGCTTGTAATCCCATCAACTCTTTCCGGGTACGCATCTCGGTGACCTAAAAGGATTGTTGAGTTAAAATTTTGATCCAAAGATGATACTCAAGTTCAATACCTGTTTATAATATCCACTCGACACAACGATGATCCTTCCATTCTCCGCTTTTTCTATCAATTCGATCAATTGTCTCACCAAGATGAAATGCCCGAGTTGATTGGCGGCAAAATGAGACTCGACTCCGTTCGTGGTTAGCTAAAGATGTTCAACTGAATTATCTTTAAATTCTTTAAATCTTTTACCTCAAACGGTCTTCCCATCACACCAGCATTGCAAACCAGAACATCAAGCGATTTCAACGCATTTTTCACTTCCGTACAGAAATTGCCTACGGAAATGAGTGAGCAAAGGTCTAACTGCAAAATGATCACATTGAACAGTTGGATTTACTTTGTTAGGTTGTCTATTAGGATGTCCCATGTCTATTAGGTTTTAGCTATTAGGTTGTCCCATAAAAATCCAGAGATTTTTGTTTTGATCAGTACACACTCACACACCGTTATCACACTATAAAAGCGCGCACTTTGAAGCCCCGAAACTCGGCTTAAAACGCTTTTTCCCAAGCTCTCGTTGTGTTTTTCGGAATCTACGCATAAAACTACGCCAGAAAGTGATTTTGGAGACAAAAATTAACCACGTTAAATCAATCATTAGATCATTAGATCACAGCTAAGTTAGATCAATTTCTATAGCGACAAAAAGTTATATCAATTTCTATCCTCACCTCCAACATCATAACACTTTGCCCTTCCATCGCCACCGCACTCTCTACCACCGTTTCCACCGCTTTTTTGCCCCTTTCCGCTTCTCGATACGTGATAATCACTGAGGCGCCAAGGGAATAGAAATGTTTTGCCGCGTGTAGCCCTGAAAAGTTGAAGAATTTCACTCTATCATCATGGAAAATCTTAAACCCATCAACCATCAACCCACTAAACATCAACCCAATAAACCCATCAACTACCGTATTCTGAAAGTCAAAAAGGAAATAGATTACAATAGAGAAATCATCAATCTTTAGCATCTACGGTTTCTTTAGAGTCATTCCTATGCCAAGGATTGTGCATACTTTGCTCCCCCGTTATGCTTTCTGGGGCAATTTCACACGTTAAACTAGAGCGTTTAATGCAGCAAATCTTAGAATATTCAGTTATCAATTTAACCCGATAAGCAAGTCTATTTCTGATTGTACAGAGAAACTATTTTCAAACTCACCGATGCCCGATGTGGACCCAGTGATGAGCACATTCAATGATGAGCACATCAAACGATTCTCGGGCTCCATTTTTGGTGATCTAAATTGAAAAAGGCTTAGAAATCTTGTAAGTAGCTTTAGATTAGCTTAAACTTTCAAGAATTTTCAAAAACAAACCCTGTAAAAGTGCTAGATCCAGCGACGAACATTCCCCATTATCTCGATAACAAAGTGGTCCTAAAAAAACGTGAAATGACAGAATTTCGATTAATTTCTGAATAAAATTGAAAAGAAAAGGGTGCTCAAACAATTTCTGGACGTTATCCAATAAAATTTCATTGTTTTACTTTCAAAAATTTATAAGAATAGTAAGTAAACGATTAAAATAAAGAAGAAATGACTAAAAATAACCCGTAAAGCTAAAAAACCAATATTCTAAATCAAAATATGACATAAATCTTAGCAATAAACTTGAAAAATACAAGATCTATACAATTTTACACAAAAATCACAAATTTCTATTAATTTCCTGGCTCTTGATCTCTTTGAGCGGCGGCACGACGAGCCTTAAAAAGTTTTAATTTTAATTTTAATTAGATACATTTTGATTAGATAGATTTTAAATAGATAGATTATTTTATAAATGAAATACTTTAAGCTAGATACTCTAGAGGTTCTAAATGCAATTTTCAGTTTTTGATTTGAAAAATGCCAGCATTTTACTTAACAAAGCTCACCCTCACTCTCCGATTGTGATCCACGTCTTGCACGGCTCTCAACCAACTGAAAATTTCCAACTAATTGCTGACTTTTAAGAATTTTTGATGAAAAAAACTGTTTTATTTTCAAAAATCCCTTTCTACCATTTACCCAATAGCCAAATTCCGTGGAATGTGCATGGCTTTCTAGCTACGTTATTTTGTGTGGATCTCTGTGTACTTTCTTTATTTATTTGACTCAATTTTGCTATGACAGACTGTGAAATAAAAGCCAAATTCCGTGGAATGTGCATTGCTTTCTAGCTGACAATCTACCCAATCACAGTCGCTTTCACTGGACATTTCGCGAAGAATCACAATCTTATTCACAATCATCTGCATTGCATGCACGATTGGAGAGATTGCATGTGAGGAAAATGAACTGAAAAGCTGAAAGCTTAGGCTTCTTCATATCCCATTTCTCGAAACGAGTGAAAGATTTTGGTTTTGTGACCTGTGTTTTCGATGGTGATTGCCTCGTTCTCCTTGGGTGTTCTTGTTTTGCTGCTCTTCACACCAAAGCTCTCCCTCTGTACAACCGATGAATGATCCAGCGATCTTTGAGAATTTGTGGGTTGACTAGGAAAGCCAATCGGGCGTATATTCGGTTGGTGAATTGAAAACTGCGGGACTTTGAACTAAAATTTATTCAACATAAAACCATCAATTCATTTGAAATAATTTCCATTATTATTGACGACTTCTGTTCATTTTACAGGCAATTTGCGGTTTCCTCTTTCCCAGTAGAATTCGAGTTTCTGTGTGAAACAAGTGTGAGACTCAAAAATGAAGGACTTGTTGTCCCAGTTTGAGCACTTTCTTCAAAAGAAACCCATTTTGATGCCAATAGAAGAGTTGTAAAGAATCGAAAATTAGGCTTATAGCCAAATTTCCAAAAAGATACACTTAGTAGTTTGCTTAAAATGCAAGTTTTGTGAAAATTCGTAAAATTGGCATATCTTGAAAACCAGTTTTTGAATCGTTGTGAAAATTTGGATATAAAAGTTTTAATTTTAATTTTAATTAGATAGATTTTAATTAGATACATTTTGATTAGATAGATTTTAAATAGATAGATTATTTTATAAATGAAATACTTTAAGCTAGATACTCTAGAGGTTCTAAATGCAATTTTCAGTTTTTGATTTGAAAAATGCCAGCATTTTACTTAACAAAGCTCACCCTCACTCTCCGATTGTTATCCACGTCTTGCACGGCTCTCAACCAACTGAAAATTTCCAACTAATTGCTGACTTTTAAGAATTTTTGATGAAAAAAACTGTTTTATTTTCAAAAATCCCTTTCTACCATTTACCCAATCGCTCACCGATATTCCTCTCGAATCTCGTCTTTTTTGTATTTTATTTTTGTCCCGTATTTTTGTCCTTGAGCTCTTCACATCGTCTCCTCCATGCCTCGTCGACGTCATCTTTCAGAATTTGTGCCAAGTTCATGATCTAAAACGAGCTGACTTCAAGGTTTTGTCTTTACTTACTAGCCAACAAAATGTTTCTTGTTCTTTCAGGAGCTGGAACTAAGTCGAACCAGTTCAGAAGCTCAAGTCCAGGGTTGTTTTAAAAGAAATTTCTTATCGTAATGTTATCCAAGTAGATTTTTATATCCTGTGAGATCCAGGATAAATTTTGGTAAGCGCAAAATTTTGCCAGTACTACGTTTATCCAGAAAATTTATGTAGTGTGCGTTCCATAGTAGCACTGTAGCCTATGTTATTTTCTTAGCATCTCAGATTTCCAGTCATGTAGGGCAGGCTTCTAATTCTGTCGTACTGCAGGCCCAGCCCCGAAAAGTGCCTGAGCCGCTAAGAGCCGGAACTCGATCTGAACCTAGCTTTGCTTACTGCCTAGATTCTGGGCTGCCTGGTGACTTTTTTTTTACTGCAAACCCAGCTCAAAGTCCACTTCGTTCGCTAGAAGCCAAACGTGGACCTAGCTACGATTTAGCCTGACTTACAAGTCCAAGGAGCCGGTTCAAATTGTGGTTCAGAATTCTTCTCAAATCTCTCCCACCTTTCCATGGTCCTCTCTGATCTCTACAAATCCATTTTGCCTCAGAAAACTCCTCGCAATCTCATCCTTGTTCACCAGTTTCGCCAGCTCTCTTTCACGAGCATAGAGGTGATATCTGAAATGGACTTGGATTCGGATCGATTCCACAACTTACACATATCCCAGATTGTACAAAATAGCAAAGCCAAAGCCGATCATCGAAACCTGAAGGATCCATTTCCATTGATCATTCGAAGCGGATCTGAATAAAAGCTTTCAATTCAAAAAATGAGTTTCATTTCACCGGAAATCCTCTTCATTCATTCGAGATGAGCCGAAATTCCCGAAACCACTAGATCTTCTGAAAAAGTGTTGAAAAAGCCTCAAAAAATGAAAAGAAACCCCTCAAATTCTTCGTAATACGATGAGCCATAGAAATTTCCCGTACTTGGCCCCTGTCGTCGGCGCTCCCGGATTCTAAAGTTGAACTTAATACTGTGAAAAGTTTTAACTGATCTTAATGCTAGCCAAAACTGATACTTTACCAGTTTTAGCTTACGATAGCGGTTTTTTCGGCTCAATTACCTAACTACTCTTCTCACCTTTCTCCAAAATCGTATGCTCGTCGATCGGCCGGTCTTCTCAATGTATCGTAGGCGTGTTTCAGCTCGACGAAAGCTTTCGTCGCTGTGAGTCGCTCGTTTTCACTAGAGTGGCTCCCATCTGGATGTAACTGGAAAATGAATTGATCTTAAATATACTTGAGTCAATTTAAATTCACGCCACGTTTTCCCGGAGTTTCCCAGGGTCAATAGGATAGATCCAGGTCAGGCTAGTGAGTCTATAGCATAGCCCGAGAATAGGGCAACACAGAGAAGAGCTAGGATTAGGCAAACAAAGCCAGGATAAGATATAAAGTAGGCAGGATAGTCAGGGCCAGCCCAGGGAGGGTTGAATTGATGAATTTGCTTTCGAAATCATTCAAAATGTTTTGAATATCAATTTCATAAACTTTTCCTCACTTTTTTTGACTTATCATAGAAAGCGTGTTTGATTTGTTGTTGCGTGGCACTTTTCGAAACTCCTAGCACATCGTAGAGGGATTGAGAGCTGAAAATCGAAAGAAATAATGGGATTTAAATAAAAATAGAAAGGAATCGATGGTTTTTGGTTTAAATCATAGCAAACTTATTTAAACTTATCAAATTTAAATAAAAGCCGACAACAAACCGTATACAAATGCAAATGATTGATAGATTGCAGGCAGGTTTCAGGTTGATCATCACATTTGAGAGGTCTGGCATGAAATTTTGAATCAAAATAAATAAAAAGTTTACAAGTGGTTTATTTCAGCTGTTGTTGAAGATTTGCCTATGTTTTTTAGACTTCAAACTACAGGATTACGGTAGAAAGGGCATAAAAGATGAGCAAAGTGGAGATCTCAAAAATGTGGATCTTAATCTGAAGCAAAAAATCGAAAAAACGAAAATTCTGATGATCGTCGAAAAGGTATTGTTTAGGAAATTAAGGCGCTCAAAAAGACGACAATAAGTTCGTAAAGCAATAAAGATCTCTTTTCGTTCAGCTACAAGGCAAGGGGGAGTGTGGACGAGACTTTCGAGAGAATTCGAACGGTCCCTCACAAGTATTCCTTGAAATCGCTGCTTCACCTTTGCCAGCTGGATTCACAGAATTCTTTGCATTCTTTGGCACCAAATTCCAAATCATAAAAACTTTAATTATAGATATGTATGCTTTATTCAAATGGCGAATAAAAGCGAGTCAGATAATCATAGACACACATAGCATATTGCCATAATAGAAAACGTAGTTTCAAAGTCTGAAAGTCAAAAAGTCTGAAAAATTACCAGCGTAAAAGTACAGAGATACAGATTCAAAAAGGTTTAAAAATAGGGCAGATTTGACATAGCTACAAGATCTAATTCGTCTACAGATTACTTCATTAAACCGGCATGCAGAAGGCCAAAAATTTAAGAAAAAAGGACTCCGTGTAAACCAAGTAGATGCAACTCGTCTTTGGGCCATTTCGGCGGCGGGAGCACGAACATTTTCATCGAGCGTTGAACGTCGAATGTAATAAAAGACATTCTCGTTGTGTCCTCGGAGAAGCCCGTTTGGATCCAAAAAGAAGTTTGGATCCAAATTCCTCCAAGCGAGCCGAATAGCGACTTGAAGTTCAGCAGTAGATGATAGCTGGTCTCGGTTTCTGTAAACTTCCCCAGCCACGATGCCAGAGGTTCTCAATGGGGTTGAGATCAGGCGATCGACTTGGCCAATTCATCGAAGCTACTCCATTAGCCGTCATTCATTGCTTTGTATGATTGGCTTTGTGAATGCTTTTCCTGCTGGAATTCCTAATTTACTTAGGGATTCTGGGCCAAAAATAGGAGCAGGCCGGTGGCCAAAACATCCATGTAATCCCGAGTAGTTATTCGATTAGAAACGAACTGCAGATCGACTTGTCCTTCGGTACAAAACGCAGCCCAGCACATCACACTACCTCCTCTAAAGTTCCTTGGCCCAAAATAGATCGAAAGCTTTCTAGTTCTCTCCAGTAGTGATCCATCGAGATCATCAAGGTTCCATTTATTCTCGTCGCTGAAGATCGCTCTCGTCTAACCCTTGGTCATTTTTGTTTGAGCAAAAATAACTCAAAAAGCTATTTAGTTAGAAATTCAGTTCAATTTCATAATTAAATTTTTCCAAAACTGTCCATTTGGTAAAAACTTAGGCAGAATAGTGATTTTAGTTAAATAGCCTCAAATTTTCAGCGATTTCAACGGACAGCTAGATAAAGTTTAGGCCTTTTGAAAAATAAAATAAACCTTGCTAAAAGTTTTGAAACTTTTTCAGAAAGTATCTACATTATTCTAGTTTTAAATGTAGTAAAACATTTTAAGTTTAAAAGACTTACTTCACAATCTAATACTTTGTGTCAGCGATAGCTAAGCTTTTTTTTTTCTGAGAGCTCCAGTACGCCAGTAGCTGTCAGCAATTTCCGAAATGTATTCGAAAAATGACTCTTTTCCTCACTCACCTTCACAAGTTGCTCCTTTTTGATGTTCGGCGTCCAAAACATTCCCACAATCGACAGAGTGGTCAAAATGAAACACGGAGTGGCAATCACATAAACATAGAAGTTCGGTACTCGTTTAATGTTGAGAAGAAAGGCTACCTGAAAATAGAAGTAGAAATTTCTGGTTGGTAATAATGAATTGGGACAACTTATTGAAGCCGATTCAATGCAAAACACGAGAGCTTGCCAAACATCTTCAATGTGATCAATCAACAATTGTCCGCCATTTGGAAATAATCGGAAAGATCAATCGTAATGGACGATGGGTTCCACGTGAATTGAGCACATGAATCTGGGAGCAACGATAAGCCATATCTTGCTTCTTAAGTCGAAAAGAAGCCATTCTTTTGAGAATATCTTGACGATGGATGAGAAGTGGATTCACTTCGATAACACTTATCGAAAGCGATTGGGCTCAGCTAGGGTAAAATGCCAATTCCAACTCCAAAGCCGGATTATCATGGGCACAAAGTGATGCTGTCTTGCTGGCGGAATACCAACGGGTTTGTTTATTTCGAATTATTAGAGCCCGGAAAAACATTTGATTTCAACTCCAAACAAAACAAGGTGTTGTTTTATTCAACAGTTCAAGAAGGTTGACCAAATTTTGCGTCAAAAGGGTTTCAATCCCTCGACTCTCAATTTGCTCCGACGCAAGCTCGGACAGCGAAAGCCTCTTGTATAGAGTTAGAGGAATTAGGATGGAGGATTTTACCGTATGAGCCATATAGTCCAGACTTATCACCACTTGATTTGCACCTCTTCAGATCGATGCAACATTACCATGCCAGTTTAAGAATGCGCAAGAGGTTGAGATTGTCACTATTTCTTTTCTTCGAACAACTCTAATTGATTCTTTTCATTTCCATCTACAAAATAGTTATCTAGCACAACGTCTACTCACCATTTTCAGTTCAGCATTAGCACTCAACAATTGACTCTCAGCGTCTTGCGCCAGCAACGATCAAAGTGGACGCTCAGTTTTTTGTGGTCTAAAAGATTGTTTACAAATGGTTTTTTTGAAAACTCACTTGTTGTTGAATTTTCAGTAGACCTCTTGTTAAACGGATAAAAGTAACGGTTATAATTTCTCGTCGTGAACAACTCGTTGTACAAAGCGTTTGTTTCTTTTATTCGTTCGGATTCGTCTGTAATTAGTTGTAATTAGTTGAAAAGAGTGGTTTTTAAGTTTAGCTAATTTACTAGTTAAATAGTAAAAATATTTTTAGAGTACTTATCGATTCGAGAATAGATTTTGGCTGAAGTTACATTAAAACAAAAGATTTGTCGCTTTAGCTTTCAAGTTTTTTAAACTTTTTAATTGTTTGTAGTTTGTAGTTAAGTCAGGTTGATGCAAAAGAAATTTTGGTTGATATTAAATGTTCTATTTTTTAATTTGAAAAGCCTATCTGATTTTCTTTTTGTATATTTGTACTCTTGAATCTTTACTTTATTTTTATGCTTTTTCTAAATCAAAGCTTTCACTTTTAATTGAGATTTGCTTTAGATCATGGTCAATCAAAGGTATGTTGTGCGCGCGTGTCTTCTCTACGATTTCAAGATGGGCAAAAACACATCGTGAAACCCGAATCACATCGTGATCTCTGTTCCGCTCTTGGAGAACGAGTTATGACCGAAAGATCCTGCTTTCCCAATTCCGAGAAGGTTTTGAATCTCTTGAAGACGAACCACACGGGCATCACTCGGCAGTAATGAGTTGGTAATAATGAATTGGGACAACTTATTGAAGCCGATTGAATGCAAAAACACGAGAGCTTGCCAAACATCTCCAATGTGATCAATCAACAATTGTCCGCCATTTGGAAATAATCGGAAAGATCAATCGTAATGGACGATGGGTTCCACGTGAATTGAGCACAGGAATCTGGGAGCAACGATAAGCCATATCTTGCTTCTTAAGTCGAAAAGAAGCCATTCTTTTGAGAATATCTTGACGATGGATGAGACGTGGATTCACTTCGATAACACTTATCGAAAAAGACCCAATGAGCCATTGACCCAATGAGCGATTGGGCTCAGCTAGGGTAAAATGCCAATTCCAACTCCAAAGCCGGATTATCATGGGCACAAAGTGATGTTGTCTTGCTGGCGGAATACCAACGGGTTTGTTTATTTCGAATTATTAGAGCCCGGAAAAACATTTGATTTCAACTCCAAACAAAACAAGGTGTTGTTTTATTCAACAGTTCAAGAAGGTTGACCAAATTTTGCGTCAAAAGGGTTTCAATCCCTCGACTCTCAATTTGCTCCGACGCAAGCTCGGACAGCGAAAGCCTCTTGTATAGAGTTAGAGGAATTAGGATGGAGGATTTTACCGTATGAGCCATATGGTCGAGACTTATCACCACCTGATTTGCACCTCTTCAGATCGATGCAACATTTCCATGCCAGTTTAAGAATGCGCAAGAGGTTGAGATTTGGATGCCCGACTATTTTCAATCACAGAATCAAAAGTTCTTAAGGGGGTCTGAAGCAACGTTGGAGGAATTTTATAGATAACCCTTGTGATATCACAGCCTTGCCATGGTGCTTATTATTTGGAATATTACCTAAAGGAATTTTGATTTAATTTAATGTTTGTTTTTTCCAAAACCAAACTGCTTTTGCATCAACATAGTAATTATCTATTTCATGATCGTATTTTACTTTTTAATTATTCAACTCATGAAAAACATAGGTAAAATAACAATGACAAGTGCGAAACTCACCAAAATCAAATGTACCTATGTATAATTGAGCAACAAGACATTCAGCAAGATAAATCAAAACAAAACAAAAGATATTCATTTCTTTTGAAATAACTGATGAAAGTGAATGGTTGCTTTTTTGATTCAACTCAACACGAAATTCGAGAATCGCTATTTGAAATTGGAGACCTCTTCAGGCTCTTTTTGATCAACTCCCACTTGAAATCCCAGTCGAATAATTCAAACAAATAAAGTGATCGTTGAACAGAAAATTGTGGGTTCAAAGTAGAAATGATTATGATTTGGGGCCGCTTTTTTGATCTTTTCCCTCACTTCATTGATGAACGTTTTGAAGTTTGAAGGACTCTGGTGCAAGCTTTTTTGGATAATTATTACTATTACTTGTTACTGATGTCTGAAAAGTGAGTGTTTTGGGGTCAAACATCAGAACACATTATATTATTAAAATTAAACAAAAAAGTGCTTTCAGATTGCATCAGATAGCTCTTAAACTCCTTTGTTTTTTCGAGCTGTTGTTTCTATTAGGTGTGTGAAAAAGTAATCCACGTTTTTAACGCTTAAATATAAAAGACCATAAGTTTCGTTAAAATAATTTTTATTCAACGAAGTAATCACCATTCGAAAGAACAACCTTTTGCCAACGTTCTACAAGTAAAGACATTCCACGATAATAAAAATCTTAGTCCTTAGAGGCGAAGAAAAGATTAACCTCGGTTTTGACATCTTATTCGGAATTGAACCGTTTATTGGCCAAAAATTTAGACAGAGACAAAAGTAAATAATAATCAGATGGAGAAAGGTTTGGACTATAAGGTAGATGTGGTCAAGCCTCCCATCCAACACTCTGGATTTTCTGTAGAGTCTGTAAAGAGACATGTGGTCGCGCGTTATCGTTCATGCGGTATCCATTTGTCCAACTTTTTGATAAAATTCATGGCATTCTAGCGTTTCCTTACGGTTGACCCATCACAATTTAATGTAAAGCCTATTTCTGAAGAGGTTGAACGAGGGTTTTCGAGAAGACAGCGTCTTATTTGGTCATCAGATAAAAATAAAAAACGTGGATTACTTTTTCACACACCTAATACATTATGTTGACACGACGGCGACACTGCTGCTTGATTTCTATCAATTTGTTCTAATTCTAATTTGTTCAATTTTCTTGAAGAACTCGAGCATCTTGTGCTGCCAGGGTTTTTAAAAAAAACATGAGTCAGTTTCCCTGGTCGGATGCATAATGAAATCCTCTCAAAGCAAATGTAATCCATTTTTCTGATAGTTTAGAGAGAAGCTCAAGTCGTTATCAAAATTTGTCATCCGAAAAACCAGTACTTCTGGTCACCCTGTATTATTCAAAGTTTTTCAATTTGTTGATCTGTTTTATCTGTTGTTGTCTGTCTAGTCTGTCTAGCCGTTGTCAACTCGCAAAGCAACTTCCTAGCGATTATCGCGATTATTCCTCGTGGCATATTTCCCGTTTCACTGAACTTTTAAAATTCATAACTAATTCTTTCTCATAATGAGTATAATGTGGGATTATATGTGAATAATATAACAATAACATTTTTATTGAATCAACAAAAAAAAAAGATCAAACGATCAAAAACGATCAAACGGAACTCTTTTGACTCGTTGAGGCTTCAGTTGGCCTAGGTACAGAAAACAGAAACATTGCCTGACCATTTCCCGAATTTTCCGGTGGGAAGCAACGGAACTTGATATCCTCAGTTATGCCTTTCTTCATGATGTAATCGATTGAGGTTTTCTAAATAATTGCCTTTTTTCCATACATTATAGTAGGTGTAAGCTGTATGTTTGGGTCTTTACAGCAACAAATAATCGTCATCACTAGCATTTCACTATCATAGTATTACGGCTAACATTTAGACCAAATGGAAAAATATTTAACAATAGGAAACTTTCGGGTTAAAGCATCAAAAGGTGTATGAAACAACTTCCTGTTCAAATCAAACCTTTCCGGACCAGTAGTGGGTGGCCACATGCGAACCATCTTTAGTCGGCTTCAGTCACATCTTCAAACGCCGTCTTTTGCAGATCTGTCAGATTTATCTTTTTGAAGATTAAAATCACCATCGGCGATCATCCGACGTGTTTCTATAATTTGGATGAACTTACATGGAGATCACCGCACCTACTGAGATTTCTGAGGTATTCGATTAGTTTGGCTTTTTGTGGTTTTGTTAACAGGAGGGGCCATAAACACGCAAATCATTTTGTGATTGTCATTTCCAAATTTAAATGTGGCAGCGACCACTTCCATTTTATCTAAAGCTTATTTTAAAAGTCCTATATTTTTAGTACTTGCTTTTTTTTGTTAGATTGCCCACATATTTGAACTTTCCTGGGCATTTTTTCGATAAAGAATAGCCGAGCCACGCTTTGAGCGATCGTTTTGAGAGTTGAATGATTCAGATGGTACATAGCTCAAAACAAAAGTGATTGTGAGATCTTTTGAAAACATGCATTCATAGTCGAGCAGGCGGGTTAATTTTCGACCGTTGTCTCATCGTTGTCAAATTTTTTTCTTGTAGTTGCAATATTTAAGGAACTTTATATCAACTCCAAACCTCCAAACATTTAAGTTCGTTTAGGAAAATCATATCTGGACGTTTCTGGATGGCATAGTTGAGGAAAAGTGTTGTCTAAAATTTTCTAGTTATACTCTCTTTGAATTCAAAAGCCAAGCCTTTTCCAGTTTCGAAATCAACCCTCCACAGTTCCAGAAAATGCATCGAAGCTAGAAATATTTCATTTTTCTTATAAATTTATTTTATTTGTATTATAGACAATAGTTACCTCATTATCATTTGATTTGACCGAGTAATCATGCAAAAGCTCATTGAAATTGTCAAACGAAGTGATATTCTTGATATTCTTTTCCTAAATACATACGACCAGAAGTTTGAATATTGTTTTTTCATTACCGTAAATACTGTAATTGAAGCCTTTTCCCTAGAAGAGAGAGAAAATAAAGGCCCCGGGGCTTCAATTACTGTATTTACGGTAGGTACACAAGCTTTAATATATTTTTGATATAAAAATACCACTCTAGTCACGCGTTTGTCAAGATTTTCTTTTGTTTTGCCTTTAATAGCTCCTCCATATGAAGTCGGTGGATTTATAGTTTGCAAGCGAACAAGTGACATCGTTAAAAAATCCTCTGCTTCCTCAAGCCAATCTTCGCTCATCTAAACTAATCAATTTTCAATAATAAAAGGCAAAAGTTAAACAGAATAAAAGTGTGATAGATCACTTGAAAGAAGCAGGGATTCTTTCAAAAAGGCTTTTATCTCGATGATTCACTAGAAATATTTTGGAATTAAACACCTGATAAAAAGTGAAATGAAATGCTTTAAAGCTATGAATTAAACAAAAAATAAAGTTTAATTCGTTAAAGAATAGTCCTAGGAAAATGTTTAATTTCAAAGAATTCATGAGTTAGTAAAAGCAGTGTTTATGTAAAAGTAAAAGCTGTGTTTATGCATACCAAACTTTGAAGCTAGCGCTGAAGCTTTGAACTTATTACCAATCAAAGAAAAAATCCTATACTGTGAAATAAATTTATGAACAAAGCCGCTTTTTGGCTAGAAATTTCTTTCTGTCATTTGATAAGAAATGAGTTTACACAAGCTTTCAATTCAAATCTCTTTAGAAGTGAAATATCGTGAGCTAAAAGTGAACATTTAAACTAGCTAGCAAACCATTTGCAATCTATTAGGTTGGCGACATTGAAATTTCGTTTTTTTGCAGCAACAAGTTTATTCGTAAAAATAAACTAGAAACAATTAATCAACAATCTATTCGCCATAGCTATCAATAACATTTTTTCCTTCTTCAACGCAAATTATGGATACTCTCTTGAAAGAATTGTGCTGGTTTTGATTGAAAGAAAGCAGAGACCCATTTTTTGATGTCGTCAATGTTCTGGAACTTGTGGCTTTCGGAGTGAATGCCGAAAGAAATGGTAGTCAGACGGGGCAATATCTGGACTATAAGGCGGATGAACTAGAAGTTCCCAGCCCCATTGCTCAATCTTCTCTTGCGTAATTTTGGCAACGTGAGTACAGGCATTGTCTTGTAACAATCGCACCGTTGTTGGATCAATTCCTTTTGAGCGAGGAACCGCGTCCGCGCGATCTAGTTGTTGAACGTAAAGATTTGCATCAACAGTCTGACCAGAAATTAACACTTCGAAATGGACCAGGCCTCGGGTATTCCACCAAACCGACAGCATAACTTTCTTTGCGTGAAAATCTGGTTTAGGTATTGGTTTTGGAATTTCTCCCGGGTCGAGCCATTGTCTTATCCTTGTAATATTGTCATAATGAATTCATTTCTTATCAGAAGTTAAAATTGCATCCCAAAATTCACTATTCTTGGAAATTCTAAGCAAATTTCCTGAACAAAGAACTCTGATGGCTTTGCTTGC
Organism: Mesorhabditis belari; assembly: GCA_958450365.1. Taxonomy (NCBI): domain Eukaryota; kingdom Metazoa; phylum Nematoda; class Chromadorea; order Rhabditida; family Rhabditidae; genus Mesorhabditis; species Mesorhabditis belari. The sequence goes on from CAUEEP010000061.1 coordinate 61,756, forward strand.
ATCGCTTAGTGAATGTAGAATCCATTTTCTAGCTTTATTGAGCTTGCCCAATTCATGCAAATAATTTTCGGTTGTTTTATGGTCTCAATTAAAATTGTTTTATGGTCTCAATTTCATATGTAGTCTTTATCGGGTCACTTTCGTATATCTGCTTCAAATCGTCGTTTGTCCTTTGTCCTTTGTCCAGATCTTCCGGGCTTCCGTCACCCTTTCGAAATCTTTTGAACCAGTTTTGACATTGATGAACAGTGATAACATCTTTCTCAAATACGTTACAAAGTGATTCATGCGATTCAGTTGCTTTTTTTTCATGTTTGAAATCGTACAGCAACAAATGCGAAGTCGATATTTTGAGGTCGATATTTTGAGGTCTAGCATCTATAGGAGTTTTTTATCAAAATTCTTTAACTGGAAATGAAGAAAAGACGCTTAATAAAGCACAATAATTATATCTTTAAAACAGAAGAGATTGCGGTGGTAATAGTATCCACAGTGTTAAAATCCATAAAGAGAAACACAAACGAAATTTCAATGTCGCCAACCTAATAAAAGACATAGAGCAACGAAAAGTGAATAGAATCTTTGCAAGAATACATTTAAAAAGAAAGCTGAGAGACGATTCTAGATTGCTTTTGCGAAATGAATTGATTTTTTTACTCATACTCTTATCACGGTTCTTCGAGAAACGCTCATTTCGCCTAAAATCTCATATGCAAATATTTGCATCAATAGGTGTAGAATCCTTTATTTTTAAAGGTCTTTGATAGGAAAAAAGAAAAACTATCAAATACAACGTGAATTTATTAGGGTGTCCGGAAAGAAAATACCCTCAACTTCGATTGCAACTTTTTCGGTGTAGCGAACAGCTTCGCGTCGGATTTTTGTTTTGTTTTAAAGTTATATATGTTTCTAATTCTATGTTTTTATAAAAATTTACTGCCTTACAATTTTGCCTTTTTTGAATAGAAGACCAGAAGTAATTCGGGTAGTGCCTGCTCTACGACTTTAAACAAGGAAAAAGCGTCCGGGAGAGCCATAGTTCAATCTTGAAATTTTTTGGAGAAGCTGCTTATTTCGAGAAAGCTTGTAAAAATGGTTTCAACGATTTAGAGAGCGAGACGAAACTCTACAGGATCGAAGACGTGGTCACCCCCCTCCAGCGCTTAACGATGACGATCTTCGAGAAGCCATAGAAGATGACCCAATCTTGTCGATTCGGGAACTTGCAAAAATGTTTGCTGTATGCCACAAATCAATTGCGGACCATTTAGATCGTTTGGGTAAAGCGGATCTGGTCGGAAAATGGGTACCTCATCAACTTAGTGACGCTAATCAAGCTCGAGTGACTATGGCCGGTATTCTTCTTCGTCAATCAAAAAATCGAGGTTTTTGGGACACTATTGTGACGGCCGATAAAAAATGGATTTACTACGATAACCCATCGCGAAAACAGCGGTGGTTAAGTCCAGAAAAACAGCCAAAAAACGACGCCACAACGTGATCCGGATGGAAGAAAGGGTATGTTATCTGTTTGATGGAATTTCCGTTGTCTTATACACTTTGAGGTTCTACCTTCTTTTCCAACAGTCACCTCAGATCTATATGTGCAATAGCTGGAACGAGTAGACCCGGCTCTCAAGAATCAAGGTGTAAACACATCGACTGTGAGATATCTGCAACCGCACCCACACACATCAAAGTACGCGCACCCACACACATCAAAGAAGATGCAGGAAAAACTCGAGGATATTGGGTTGGGAATGTCTCCCGCATCCACCGTATAGTCCACATCTGACACCCTTAGACTATCACTTATTTCGATCTATGCAGCACTTCCTGACCGACAAACACTTCATGGATCACGACGAAGTCCAAATTTGGGTAGGCCAATACTTCGACTATACTTCGACTCGCCTCAGAATTTCTTCAGCAAAGGGGTCCGAGTTTTGAAAGAAAAATGGAGAAAGACTATTGCCAACAACGGAGAATATCTTTTGGATTCAAGCGCATTTTTTTCCTTTTGTGGAGATAAATTTGTTTTTCATTAAAAGGGTATTTTCATCCCGGACAACCTAATAGTAAAAGTGAAAACAAAGTTTGGCCTTTTATTTGGCATTTTAACTTGACAAAATTTTAGTAATCTAATCAAAAAATGATCTAAAAGAGGGAATAAGAAAGTGTATTTAAAGGGAAGAATTGTTTAGTTTCTTTTAGCTTTTTAGAAGATTGGTTTAGTGATGTTTTTAATCAAACATTTCACTTTTCTGTAGAATTATTTGTAAACTTTAAATTTATTCAGCATCAACGGATTTTCTTAACAAAATGAGTGACGGAAATGACAATTTGGACAATGACAACGCCGCCAATAATGGCTCTTCTTAAGAGGTATTTTTTGTAAGTTCAAATATTTTTAAAAGCAAATTTTTCAGGAAATTTACTAGCAAGATTGAAAGCTTTGACAAGATGTTTGGCTAGAATATTTGGAATAGTCAATCTTCCATAAAGAGACTTCTGTGAACCTTCTCTGAATTTTCTCCAAACGTTCAATGGAGACTTGTAAACTGGGAGACTAAACAATAGAAGCATATTCTTGGATGGGCCGGATATAAGTGGCCAAGCATTTACGATAAGAATTTAGGTTGGTTATTTGATCATTTCATTGACACGGCATGTAGAAGGCCAAAAAGTGCTGACGGCCAAACTTGACGCCAAACAAGTAAATGCAACTCGTCGTTGAGTCGATTCGGCGGCGGAAACACGAACCATTTTCGTCAAACACATAATAGGTCGACAGGCCAGAGTAGGAAAAAAGTTCTCTTTGTTTTCTCTGAGAAGCTCGTGCGCACGAAAAACGATAGCCGAGTGATTTTTACTGTCATCGACTAGTTGAAGTCCTTGCGCCTGTGAAAGAAAATCACCGACCCCGGAAGACTCCGATTTCATTGCAATGTGAATCGCCGCTTCAGGATTCTGACTAGGAATTCCATCATTGATAATCCATTCGACGATTTGATCAAATTCCCATGGCTCAGTCTACGTTAAATTCATTTTGATTTGCGTTTTCATCAGAGCCTCATGGTAAACGTAGAAAGAATCCATGAACTCGATCTTAAGAGTGATCTTCTCGCATCCGTTCAATTGGTTTTCGATGAATTTGCTGAGTTGCTCTTTCAGTGCTTGATCTTGTTCTAATGAATCAATGCTGAGTTCCAGTTTTGCTTTTTGAAAATTGCTAAGGAACGTCTGGCAATCTTCCTTCGTGAAAAAACAGAAATCCAGTTCGTTCACGAATTTCAATTGATTTAAGAACATTTTATAGTTGTGGCACTTGACTTCGGCGACGTCTAACTTGTTGCATGATTTGATCCGTTTCGCGAAACGAAGAAGAGTTGCATTTAGTTTCAAGAGACGAACTTCTGGATACAATTTTTCGGTGAATCATGCTGTCCCAGGCCAATCGAAGCGACGTGCTTTTCGAAAACCATGGATCGATTCTTTGCATAGCTCGAGTAGAGCCTTTTGTTCACCATCATCAATTTCGGCACGTCTTTCACATCGAGATGACGCGCGATCTCCTCAACCAGCTCCAACGGCAAATCATCAATCGTTGTAACCGGCATTCCAGTCTCTGAAAAAAAGAAATCAATGGAATTGGCACTTGTATGATTTACTGAAGTCACTTATGTCACCAAAACCACTTTTTGTGCTTGCTCCAAAATAAAACCCACCATAAGAAGTAAAAGCCGAATATGCCTGCTTCTGACGTTTGATCTCCTCAAACATCTCCAAAAGGAAATCTTGAATCTCCGTTGGTTCCGGTTCTTGCTTTTGCTTTTTTGTGCGCGTTGCAACCGGCATTCTCGTCTCTGAAAAAGAAACGAAATCAAAGGGATTGGTACTTGTATGATTTACTGAAGTCACTTATGTCACCAGAAGCACTTTTTTGTGCTTGCTCCAAAATTTGTGGTTGGTTCAAAGTTGCTCGAAAATAAAACCCACGATGAGAATTCAAAGCCGAATATGCCTGGATCAGAGGTTTGAACTTCTCAAGCAGCTCCACAAGCAAATCTTGAATCTCCGTTGATTCCGGTTCTTGCTTTTGCTTTTTTGTGCGCGTTGCAACCGGCATTCTCGTCTCTGAAAAAGAAACGAAATCAAAGGGATTGGCACTTGTATGATTTAGTGAAGTCACTTATGTCACCAAAACCACTTTTTGCGCTTGCTCCAAAATAAAACCCACCATAAGAAGTGAAAGCCGAATATGCCTGCTTCTGACGTTTGATCTCCTCAAACATCTCCAAAAGGAAATCTTGAATCTCCGTTGGTTCCGGTTCTTGCTTTTGCTTTTTTGTGCGCGTTGCAACCGGCATTCTCGTCTCTGAAAAAGAAACGAAATCAAAGGGTATGGCACTTGTATGATTTACTGAAGTCACTTATGTCACCAAAAGCACTTTTTTGTGCTTGCTCCAAAATTTGTGGTTGGTTCAAAGTTGCTCGAAAATAAAACCCACCATGAGAATTCAAAGCCGAATATGCCTGGATCAGAGGTTTGAACTTCTCAAGCAGCTCCACAAGCAAATCTTGAATCTCCGTTAATTCCGGTTCTTGCCCTCGCTTTTGTGCGCGCGTTGCAACCGGCATTCTCGCATCTGAAAATAAAAACACGTCATTGGAACATTTGTATGATTTACTGAAGCCATTTTTGTCACCAAAACCACTTTTTTTAGGCTAATCGCCATAATCATTTTTCGTTGTAAAAATAATTTCAAGCAATCCAATAAATTATTTCCAATACTAAAAATGACTCTAATAAACCATAAAACAAACGAATTAAAAGCGATAAAACGTAGATAAAGCTAAATTTTATCCAAGAAAATCCTTCACAGCTTAAAATTTCCAGATTACCAATCAAAGATACCCTTAAAGGCATAAAACTGAGTTAGGCTGAATTTAAATTAGAAAATAGTAGTTTATTAAAAATCTTAAAGGAAAGCTGCACTTAACTTCAGGATTTCTAGTCAGAATCCTGAAGCGGCGATTCACATTGCAACGAAATCGGAGTCTTCCGGGGTCGGTGATTTTCTTTCACAGGCGCAAGGACTTCAACTAGTCGATGACAGTAAAAATCACTCGGCTATCGTTTTTCGTGCGCACGAGCTTCTCAGAGAAAACAAAGAGAACTTTTTTCCTACTCTGGCCTGTCGACCTATTATGTGTTTGACGAAAATGGTTCGTGTTTCCGCCGCCGAATCGACTCAACGACGAGTTGCATTTACTTGTTTGGCGTCAAGTTCGGCCGTCAGCACTTTTTGGCCTTCTACATGCCTTGTCAATGAAATGATCAAATAACCAACCTAAATTCTTATCGTAAATGCTTGGCCACTTATATCCGGCCCATCCAAGAATATGCTTCTATTGTTTAGTCCCCCAGTTTACAAGTCTCCATTGAACGTTTGGAGAAAATTCAGAGAAGGTTCACAAAAGTCTCTTTATGGAAGATTGTCAAAAAGTCAAAAAGGTGGATAAAAGTCTTTCCCTCGAACAAAAAGTGAGAAAAACAGAATATTTTTCATGTTTGGTAGGGCCTCCTTGTAATGAAATAGTTGCTTGAATCCTTCTCGGCATCGAGAAGGATTCAAGCAAGGAGTCGACCAAATCCTGTATAAGTGAAAAGGCGCAAAGACTTTTGTCCACCTGTTTTGAGGGTTTCTTTGTTAAAATCGTCTTTGTTGCTAAAACACATCGTTGTTTCTTTTGGTTATTGGATGTAAAAACTAGAGTAAAAATGCTGCAAAATACTTTAAAAAATACTTCTGAAAAATTTTGCGTTAAAAAAGCTGGCCTAATTAGGGTTAAAGACTTTTGTGCAAATGAAGAAAATCAGAGGTAAAGAAATCACAAGACAAAGCCTGAAAACATGCAACAAAGTTGATCGGGCAACTAAATTGCAAAAAAACACCCATTTAGACTAGGCACACCGGCGGTTTGCGCCGTAAAACCAGACAGATACCGTTCGGACATCTCAAGCACGCCGTCAAACGAGTTGTGAGTAACGTCGTGACCCCATCCATTTCCCAATATCATCCGTTGATCCATTCTAAAAACACAAAATATTATTTAAACTATACTAAAACATCGAGTAATTCAAAATGTAGAAGGGGTAAAACTCCAATAACCCACTACCCCCGAGAAGAGCGGCTTCTCTTCGAGGTTCTCTCTGAGGGTAGGGCCCTTTTTTCAGCATCCTCTGTGTCTCTTTCTTAATTTTTCTCTTGACTCTACCCCGGGCGCTCCTTCTTGCAGCGTTTTTTAGGCCTATCAAAAGAAAATCGATTTGCAAATCTTGTTTAAAAAAACCACGGCAACGCATCTCTTCTTTTTCACTCCCTTGGCGCCATAGATCGTCAGCGTTTCATATTAACCCGAAAAGTTTAATATTAATTTCGGGAATGTTTCCCCCAAACGAGAAAGGCCTAAAAAACGCTGCAAAAAGGTGCACTTTGGGAAGAGTCATGAGAAAAAATGGGAAAAAGACACAGAGATGCAGAAAGAAGGACCCCACTCTCAGAGAGAACCTCGGAGAGAAGCCCTTTTTGCACGCTTTCTCTGCAAATATTCAGTTATTAAATATTAAGTTTGGGTTCGAACTGCCCGGTCACTTTACAGAATTAATTTTTGTGAAGTGGCTAATAGCGACCCTCAAAAAAGGTGGATAAAAGTCTGCCCCTCGAACAAAAAGTGAGAAAAAACAGAATATTTTCATGTTTGGTAGGGCCTCCTTGTGATGAAATAGTTGCTTGAATCCTACTCGGCATGTCCAGAAAATGGTCAAAACCAAAAAAAATTCGTAAGGCTCTCGTCAAATACGGGATTTTTGAAAAGTAAAAGAATCAAAAAGAAGAAAAAGGAAAAAGATTTAACGTAAAAAGTTTTCCGTTAACGTTTTAACTTTTAAATAGAAATTGTTTTAACCAATTTATTGGTATCTT
>CAUEEP010000062.1:0-27336 GCA_958450365.1 Mesorhabditis belari
CAAGAATCGGCCAAAGATTGGCCAAGGAGACAGCCAAAATTGGCCAAGAGACAGTCAAGACATCAGCCAAGAATCAGCCTTGAATCGAGGCAAGAATCGACCAAAATTGGCCAAGAATCGGGCAGAAGACGAGTCAAGAATCGGCCAAGAGTCGACCCAGAATCAGCCAAGAATCGGCCAAGATCGGCGAAGAATCAGCCAGGTCGGCCAGAGTCGACCAAGAATCGGCCATGAATCGACCCTGGATCGGCCATGAATCGGTCATGAATCGGCCAAGAATCAGACAAGAATCGACCAAAAGAATCGACCAAGAAAACGAGGTGAAATTAGGTTTGGAGTTTTCCCATGTCGGAACTTTTCCATGTCAAGTACTTAGGCTTTGTAATTAGTTTTATGTTTTATCTTGTTGTTTATAGGGTCTATCTCTATATAAAGTATTCTTAATTAATCAAAAAAAATATTCTTATAAACGTTATAAACAAAAGCTTTTTGTTTAAAAGGTTAAATAAAAAGGTTAAACAAAGAGGTTAAATAAAACAAAAGCTTTTTCAGAATGGGTGGCCACCCATGCTGGTGAGTTGCCATGTTACGATTTAGCAGAAGAAACTCTGGGAGGTGCATTACTGTGAGTAACAAGAGGGAAGATGCATGATGCCTTAGTAGGAAAAAGAGAAAAGAACGAATTGTAGAAGAAGGAAGGAAGAAACGGGATCAATCGATCAACATCTATTATATTTATTTTCAAAATAAGTTCTGTTTTCCTTTAAAACTTTATTACTCGGTACTCTTGGATGGAAAACGGGTAGAGGTTTTTTGGCTATTTTGAATTGAATTTTGGCTATTTTGGCTATTTTGGCTATTTTGAATTGAATTTTGGCTATTTTCGAATGGTTTTAGAATAGAAAAAAAGAGGTATAGGGATTGCTAAGAGATGTAGAACGAAAAAATGTCGTATCTCAGTTGATTTCACTCGAATTTTCTCGATTTTTACATGATTTTATGCAGAATTCAATTTAATTTCGTTTAATTTCATTGAATTGGATTGAATTTCGTTTAATTTCGTTTAATTTAATTCAATTTCTAATTTCTATCGATTCAAATCAAAAGAGACAAAAAGATTGAAGTGAAAATGGCGAAAATTTCGTGTCCGATTGATTGACGACTCATTTTTCCTTGTCCTATTGACATTTACATCGAAAATTCCTAGAAAAACGTTGGGCTTTATCAATGGAAACTGACAATACAGCTTTCTCAGCTTTCTGAGACACAGCTTTCTGACAACCCATTATAGCTGACATTCTGACATTAGCTTATTAGCTTTCTGACAACCCAGTTCTAACTGACAACCATTATATAGAACTGACAATATAGAAATGACATATAGAACTGATAATATAGAACTGACAATATAGAAATGACAGTATAGAAATGACAATATAGAACTGGCAATATAGAACTGACTATTTCAGGAATACTATAGCTTATGCCATAAACTCTAGCAGAAATATTTAACATTTTTTTTTCAAGGTAATTCTCTGGGTTAAGCTAGGTTAAATAGGACTTCTACTGGTTGGATTGAGCTCGTTTTTCTCTAGCTCTAGCTCTAGCTCTAGCTCTAGCTCTAGCTCTAGCTCTAGCTCTAGCTCTAGCTCTAGCTCTAGCTCTAGCTCTAGCTCTAGCTCTAGCTCTAGCTCTAGCTCTAGCTCTAGCTCTAGCTCTAGCTCTAGCTCTAGCTCTAGCTCTAGCTCTAGCTCTAGCTCATCAGTAACTCTAGCAATTCCAGTAACTTTTTCTAGTTAACACTGAGTAGAACAAATGAGTAGAATTACGAAAACTAAACATTTCCTCGTCTTCCATCCTCTCTACCGTACTCTTTTCTCAATCTCTTATTCATTTTTTTCTTCATTTTACCGCTCAAGAGCTTCCGGAGAATTTCGCAAAAAAAAAAAATTTTTTCAGAAAATTTTTTTATTTTTCTTTTTTTATAAATCTGTGCTCTGAAATCTTCAATTTTTTTATATTTTTATTTTTTTTTAAATTTTAGGGGTTTTTCTATCAATTTTCTTCGTTTTCTTCGTTTTCTTTGCTTCAATTTTCTTTGTTTTTGGGGGTGGGACAAATGCGACCTTTTTTTTTGCGCACCTGGACATTTGCGCACTTTTTTTTTGCTGGAAAAGGCCTTAGGAAAGGTCGTAGAGCTTCAAAAATGTTTCCACATAAGGGAATCGTATGCGTAGATTCCGAATTTCAACAAATCAGACCTTGCTAGCACGTCAAATTTGAGCTAAAAGGGAAAAACTGCGGAAAAGCCTTAAGTTGCGTAGTTTTTGCCTTTTAGCCCAAATTTGACGTGTCAGCGAGGTCTGATTTGTTGAAATTCGGAATCTACGCATACGATTCCCTTATAGGGGAATATTTTCGAAGCTCTACGACCTTTCCTAAGGCCTTTTCCAGCAAAAAGGTGCGCAAATGTCCAGGTGCGCAAAAAAGTCGCATTTGTCCCATCCCCTTGTTTTCTTTGTTTTTGGTTGTTTCGAAGAAGGTATTCAATTTTAAAAAAGGGTATTTTCTGAAAAATATTACGAAAAAAAGAAATTTTTGGAGAAATTTTGAAAAAACTTTGCAAAAAACTTTCAGAAAATATCAAATTTCACTTATTTTTAGGGAAATTTTAATTATAAATCAATAAAACTGCCATTGTTTTTGAAGAAATATCGAATCTAAATGAAATCTAATGAATCTAATAAATCTAATGAATCTAATGAATCTAATAAATCTACACTACTGGACAATGAAATATGATATTTGCAAAAAAGATCGTCACTTTCGCGCGTCTGTAACTCCGTTGTCTTTACCGTATTTCTAAATATTAATATTACCATTGTGTAGCCCTTGAAAAGAGCTTTCAGAAAATGTATAACACTAATAGTTTAAACTCAAAGACAAGCGAGTTACAGACGCGCGAAAGTGACGATCGAAAAACGATCGTTTTTCAGCTATGATATTTCATTGTCCAGTACTGTATCTAATCTAATAAATCTAAATGAACTCTAATAAATCTAAAATAAAGGTTTCTTTAAAAAAAAATCCCCTTTCGCCAGCCAATTTCGAGTCTTTCAGGGTTCAAAAAATTTGAAATTCCCTTCTGAAAACTCATTTTTTTTTTTTTAGACTCTCTTTCCCTTTTAAAGATATTCAAGCTTTCCCCCCCCTTTAAAGATATTCAGGCTATGCATAAAATTGCCATTAAATGCCATTAAATGAAATCTTTTAGCTGAATGTTTAGCTGAAAATTTAAGGAATTTGTGAAATTTTTCGTTTTTTATGCTTTTCCGCTTTTTTTTTTTGATGATTTTGTGCTATTTCCATACACATTTCTAGTCGTTTTTTTTTCAGGTGCCCAAAGAATTTCTTTTGTTCATTTGTTTTTTGTTTTTTTGTATTTGCCATTTTTCTATTTGAATCTCAAAAGTTTACAAGGATTTTCGCTTGAAAATCAAGACAAAACGCGAATCGACAAGCTCAAGGCTGATGGTAGTCTGAAGCTAGTTGGAAGGCTGAAGCTAGTCTGAAGGCTGAAGTTGGTCTGAAGGCTGAAGCTAGTCTGAAGGCTGAAGCTAGTCTGAAGGCTGATGTCAGTCTAAAGGCTAAAGCTAGTCTAAAGGCTGAAGTTGGTCTGAAGGCTGAAGCTAGTCTGAAGGCTGAAGTTGGTCTGAAGGCTGAAGTTGGTCCGAAGGCTGATGTCAGTCTAAAGGCTGAAGGCAGTCTGAAGGCTGATGTCAGTCTAAAGGCTGAAGTAATCGCTTATCGACAAGCTCAATGATGTAAGCTGTTTTTTTGTGAGCTTTTTCTTGAAAAGGAAATTGGAATTTTAAAAGATAGGTATAGGAATAAAGTTTATAAAGAAAGCTTCCCTGAAAAGCTGTTGCAAAAGAGCTATTGCAAAAAAGCTCTTTCAAAAGCTGTTGCAAAAAGCTATTGCAAGAAAGCTATTGCAACAGCTATTCCATAAAAGCTATTCCAAAAGAGCTCTTGCAAAAAGCTCTTGCCAAAACTCTTGCTCTTGCTCTTGCCATTCGATAAACACCGTTCATCATGATCTTCAGCTTCTCGAGAAACGTTTTGTCTTGATTTCCACCCGAAAATCCTTTCCCTTTTCCCTTTTCAATTGAATGTAAAATTGGCATAAAAATCTTTTGTAAAACCCTATTTTAAAGAGCTTTTTTTCAATGAAATTTTGTTAAATTATCCTCAAAATCTGCCAGAATTTTTTCTCTTTTTCATTTTTTATTTGCCAAAAGATTTTCTTGATGAATTTTCTATTTTAAACTTTTTTTTTCTTTTTCTTGATGATAAGATTTATGTTGTGCAAATAAAATAACGTTTATATTTGTCATTATTTGAAAGAAGGAGAAGAGGAAGAAGAGGAAGAAGAAGAAGAAGAAGAAGAAGAAGAAGAAGAGGAAGAAGAGGAAGAAGAAGAAGAGGAAGAAGAGAAAGAAGAGGAAGAAAAAGAAAAAGAAAAAGAAGAAGAAGAAGAAGAAGAAGAAGAGGAAGAAGAGGAAGAAGAGGAAGAAGAGGAAGAAGAAGAAAAAGAAGAAAAAGAAGAAGAAGAATTCACAAAAAGCATGATTTTAGATCAAGAAAAACAACTCAATAAAGCAATTATTCTTAGAGCTATGTTCTTGATTGACACTGAGAATCGAGAGAATAATATAGATACTTTATTCAGCACCTGAGATCAAGTGCGCTAGATTTAAGAGATAAAATGCGCTACACATAACACGAAAAGGGCCTCGATAAAAAGCAACACGATATAATGTATGTAATAGATGGATAGTAATAGATGGGTATACGTCAACGATCCACTAGAGCTTCAAGATCATCAAGAATATATGCTAGTGGGGGATTTGAGTGTTGAGCTTCTGGGAAAAGCTTGGGAACTGTAAAATGGCCGTCAACTCGACTCGGCCGGGGGGACTACAATTAGAGAAAATACAGAATACCGTATTTTCTCTAATAGTCGCGTCGAGCGTCGAGCGTCTAATCTAATCATCCTGAGCCTTGCCTAAATTGCTCGAAATCTCGAGAACCGCTTATCAGAACCTATCGATGTGAGGTCGGAAAATGTAGCTGACGATGAGATCTAGTGGGGGATTTGAGTGTTGAGCGTCTGGGAAAAGCTTGGGAACTGTAAAATAGTGATCAACTCGGATTGGCGGGATGACGACTATTAGAGAAAATACGGTAACTCAAAAAGAAATCATGTGGCGATCGATGTGGTCACGGTGATCTGTTTTCTTGTAATCCAACGATCCCAAAGGATGAGCACATATGATAAACTGAAATGTCAGCATCAGATATATTTGTTCAGCAGTTTAATGGCTTCAGCAAGTTCAGCAGTTTAATGGCTAGATTTTTGTTGGCTAGATCAAGGTTTTTATCGAACTTTTTGCTCGGCACAATAGCTTTTTCACGATGTGCTGGATTGCAATTCAGAATCTGCTATAGAGTTAATAGAGTGCTATAGAGTTAATGTTCTAATAATAAGTTCTACAAGTTCTACAAGCTTAATCCATGTTTAAGCACTCATCTATAGGCATTGATAGTGATTCCCGTGATAGCCACGGTAGTTACCGTAGTTAGTTTTCTAGAAAAGGCAAAAGTTTGTTTAAACCAAGCTTTCTGAATTGCAGAAAAAGCTCCAGAAAGTCTAAGAACTTTATGGATTTCAGAAATCAAAAAATTAGACTTTCTATTGGTACTTTAATGAGCTTTAACAGCAAACAACACTACTGTTAACTATAGTAGCAGTGTAGGGATGAAGAGTGTGCAAAAAAAGACACAGTAACCCTGTGCCTAATGATGTTTGACAACGAGGCAGCACCACATCTTTTTCAATTTATGTTTATAAAAAGTTGAACTCCATTTCAATGTCTTTACCTAAACAAAAGTGAGCTTAACTGCCAACTGAATGTGCTCGTGATAAATAAAGAAAGAGTTTTCGGTGGAAGCAGCCCAGTCACACACGATAAACCCATAAAATTGAGAAAGTTGATGATGAAGCTTGTGATCATCTGAAAAACAGATTTAAAAGTTAGTACTGCTTGTAATATTCATTCAGTAAGCAGTACTGCTTTCAATATTGATTCAGTAAGCAGTACTGCTTTCAGGATTGATCCAGTAAGCAGTACTGCTTTCAGGATTCATTCAGTAAGCAGTACTGCTTTCAGGATTGATCCAGTAAGCAGTACTGCTTTCAGGATTGATCCAGTAAGCAGTACTGCTTTCAGGATTGATCCAGTAAGCAGTACTGCTTTCAGGATTGATCCAGTAAGCAGTACTGCTTTCAGGATTGATCCAGTAAGCAGTACTGCTTTCAGGATTGATCCAGTAAGCAGTACTGCTTCCAATATTGATTCAGTAAGCAGTACTGCTTTCAGGATTCATTCAGTAAGCAGTACTGCTTTCAGAATTGATCCAGTAAGCAGTACTGCTTTCAGGATTCATTCAGTAAGCAGTACTGCTTTCAAAATGCTCCTAACAAGGGAAGGTCAAGTGAGCAAGGTAGCATGTGCTATACAGGGTGAGTGATAATTGTCGAAACAAGACAAAGGCAAGACAGAACAAGACAGTTCTAATTTCAAGACAGACAAGAGCAAAAAAAGACAAATATTAAACTAATATTAAACCGAATAACATTAACATTAGCAATTGTAAATGAATTATCAAATCAGCGTGGAATTCTGCGTCGAATGGTAAATGCCATTTGACCAACTTGACCTTCCCTTGTATGTATGCCACTTTTTAGAAGCAATACCGTTTTTCAATTCACCTGTAAAGCCAATTTGAACTCTTTTCTCGTTGTTTCAGCTTTTTGCTTGCTTGAGTTGCCCCGTCGAGAATTTCTCGTGGTTCTCCACAACAAGACGAAAAATATCCCGTCTAGAAGAGCAACGACTGGGATCGAGATTGTGCCGGGGAGGATCTGAAAGCGCTTCTCACTAATGTGATGCTTTTTATTTTGAAAGAAAGCAAATCCACTCGAACTTCTCTATAACGATTCTAAAAAGCGCCCCACTTTTTCTGCGTGGCTGCCCTGTGCGGGCAAAAATTGCACCTAATTGCGCAGCTACGCAGAAATTAAGGCCACCTTTTAGCATTTCAAAATCGTTATACCATCTGTCAAAAATATACCACAAGAGATTGGCTGACAAAATCGAAAATCGACACTCTCGCTTGACCCGCTTGCAGCCCCGACTTGAACCCGATTGAAAATGTGCGGGGGACAGTTGTTCGAGATTTCTACAACGGAAACAAGCAATAGCAATAGCAATTTGAGCGTAACTGAACTCAAGAAAGCCATTCTAGTAGCCTGGAACCGGCTTCAGCCAACAGCGCTCCATAAACTTGTCTCTTCGATGCCAAGACGTCTTTTTGAAGTTGGACTAAAGCAAAGAGGGGCCACACATTATTACTTTATTTGGTTTGTGTTGTTATTTTTCTTTCTGTTAACTTTTTCTTGATAGAATAAAAGTGGGATCTATCCCAAAACAGCGCCACCCAAAACAACGCCGACCAAAACAACGCCGACCAAAACAGCGCCACCCAAAACAGCGCCACCCAAAACAACGCCGACCAAAACAGCGCCACCCAAAATAGCGCCGACCAAAACAACGCCGACCAAAACAGCGCCACCCAAAATAGCGCCACCCAAAATAGCGCCACCCAAAACAACGCCGACCAAAACAGCGCCAATGAAAAACGCCCAAAACAGCGCCAATGCAAAACAAAAATTATTTTTTAGATTTTTGCTTTTGCTTTTTCTTTGCTTTTTTTAACTTTTTCTGTCCACTTTTTGTGTTTTTAGGGTAAAAAAAGGCGGAGAATCCGGTTTTTTTTAAAGCTTTACGCATAGAAACCTGCGATAGCGTTTATAAAATTTGATTTTATATAGATACTTTATTCAGGACCTGAGAAGTAAAGTGCGCTGGATTTTAGATTAAAACACACATCAATTCATACACATAACACGAAAAGGGCCGATATAAAGAAAATATGTAAAATATATGTATGTTTAATATACATGTATGTAAAATGTGGGTAGCACAGATAACGTCAAGGATCCACTAGAGCTTCAAGATCAAGATCATCGACAGATAATTGAAAGGTTTCGAGACTATTGGACTCTCTCAAAACTCTGGGGAGTCGATTCCAAATTCCAAATCCAAATTCTGGCAGTTCTTATTGGAAAAGAGTTATAAACAAACTTATTGGAGGTAACTGGAATTTCTAAAACGAACTAACCGTACTAACCTCTCCTTGAACTAACCGTGGGATTAACTTTGAATAAATCTCGAAGAAGATGGGTAGGTTGCCTGCCCTTTACAATTTTGAAACATTCTATTAAATCCGTGACCAAGCGGCGGTGTCTAAGAGATTTAAGATCAAAAATTTTGAGTCTATCTGTGTAACTAAAGTATGCAAATTTGGAAAAATCTATTTTCCATAGAGCTATCTTAGTATATCTCTGCTGGATTTTTTCTAGGCGAGAGATATCAACTTGTGTATGTGTATTTTAACCCAAAAAATAGCAATTTTTTTCCTTTTACGGCCTGTTTTTTAACGTTTTCACTAACTTTTTATTTCTACTACGGATCAGTTGAAAGCTCTAACCGTTTATGTTCATCATCGCTAGTGTTATGATGTTTCAGAGTCTCTTGGACTATTAATTTGATGCTATTTTAATGTTTTTTATGCATCGTTTAATTGTTATCGTTTATTGTTGTTGGTCATGTTATTTTTAAATGAATTATCAAAATTAAAAGCTGCTAATAAAAACAAATGAGTGTACATTGTAAAAGAAAAAAAACTTTGTTTTGCATCGGCGCTGTTTTGGGCGTTTTTCATTGGCGCTGTTTTGGTCGGCGCTATTTTGGGTGGCGCTGTTTTGGTCGGCGTTGTTTTGGGTGGCGCTGTTTTGGTCGGCGTTGTTTTGGATGGCGCTGTTTTGGTCGGCGTTGTTTTGGGTGGCGCTGTTTTGGTCGGCGTTGTTTTGGGTGGCGCTATTTTGGGTGGCGCTGTTTTGGTCGGCGTTGTTTTGGGTGGCGCTGTTTTGGTCGGCGTTGTTTTGGGTGGCGCTATTTTGGGTGGCGCTGTTTTGGTCGGCGTTGTTTTGGGTGGCGCTATTTTGGGTGGCGCTATTTTGGGTGGCGCTGTTTTGGTCGGCGTTGTTTTGGGTGGCGCTGTTTTGGTCGGCGTTGTTTTGGGTGGCGCTATTTTGGGTGGCGCTGTTTTGGTCGGCGTTGTTTTGGGTGGCGCTGTTTTGGTCGGCGTTGTTTTGGGTGGCGCTGTTTTGGGTGGCGCTGTTTTGGGATAGACCCCACTTTTATTCTATCAAGAAAAAGTTAACAGAAATAAAAATAACAACACAAACCAAATAAAGTAATAATGTGTGGCCCCTCTTTGCTTTAGTCCAACTTCAAAAAGACGTCTTGGCATCGAAGAGACAAGGTCATGGAGCGCTGTTGGCTGAAGCCGGTTCCAGGCTACTAGAATGGCTTTCTTGAGTTCAGTTACGCTCAAATTGCTATTGCTATTGCTTGTTTCCGTTGTAGAAATCTCGAAAAACTGTCCCCCGCACATTTTCAATCGGGTTCAAGTCGGAGCTGCAAGCGGGTCAAGCGAGAGTGTCGATTTTCGATTTTGTCAGCCAATCTCTTGTGGTATATTTTTGACAGATTATATATGACAGATTGAAATGCTAAAAGGTGGTCCTAATTTCTGCGTTGTTTTGGGTGGCGCTATTTTGGGTGGCGCTGTTTTGGTCTGCGCTATTTTGGGTGGCGCTGTTTTGGCGAGACCCTAAAAGTGCGTCTATAATTTTTTGACAGCTGATAAAACGTTTTTTATACGACAAGGACTTTGGATGAGTGAAATGACTTCAAATTTTGCATGGGTTGTTTTTTTACATTGAAGAAGCTAAAGGATACTTTTCAATGAACTAGCTCCGGCTCTAAACTACCAAAAAACAGGGGGCGTCTATAATTTTTTGACAGATTGTATAGAGGGGGGTTATAGGGAAGTTCGAGTGGATATAGTTGTAGCAAATCCACTCACCATTGACCAATACAAAATCGTGTACCCACACTTGCCCTCGAAAATGAACGTGTTTACTCCATAGGGCAAGTAAATGCAGTTGCAAGTGGCTAAAATTAAGATTTTCTTTTGTAAACTTTTAAAACTCACGAAGAAATAGCATTAAAAATGTGCTGAGAGGCTGTACGATTAAAATAAAATATTGTAAAAGTTTTGTTCGCTCGAAACTCTTGTAGTAAAGGCCATTGAAAGAGATGGCGAAGAGGCGATTGATGCCGAGCAAAATCTTTGAAAAACTTTTTTTTAAAGCTATGAAATGCTCGGCAGCTATGAAATGCGATTAAATTCAAAAGACTCAATCACTTTTGGCGTCAACTTTTGTGTGGAAGCAGCATTGGCCAGGTTTGCAAAGAAATGATCGACAAATGGGACAGTTGTGGTGAGAGTACTGGAATTGAAGATTTAAAAAAGGTTGAAATCTTTAAATTCACAAAGTAGCACATGGCACCGCCCAAAAAAGATGACAAAAGTTGACGATTGTGTAGTTGGAGAGATCCACTAACATGTAGTGCTTGACTAGGTCTCAAAGATGAAAAATAACATTTATTGAGAGAGGATTCGATTTTAAACCTGCAAACGAAGTCCTCCTCACCGTCACAATGCCAAGAAAGCCAGCGATGCTGCCGAGAAGACCGAACTCAAGTTTTACTAATGGAAACTGGAAACTAATGGAAGTGTTTCTACTTTTGAAAAAGTCAAATATCGTAAAAACTCTAATAGAAGCCCACAAATTTGATAGATTTCTGGTCAAATTTTTTTCTTTTTCTGGTCAAAACCCCGCATAAAACTTCAAAACGTTTTTTTTCTAAATTTATTGAACAACAAGAAAACATAAACAATGCAATGAAAAGTGAACATTACGCAGTTTAGTTTAGCTTTAAGATTTCTAAAGAAATTCGTTCATAATCAAGGCATCACTGGCGTCAATATTTCATTTTTTGCATCCTCATTCAAATCAATCATCGAAAGAGAGCTCTCTCTGGATCGATCCTCTCTCTTTGGATCGATCCTCTCTCTCTGGATCGATCCTCTCTCTCTGGATCGATCCTCTCTCTCTGGATCGATCCTCTCTCTCTGGATCGATCCTCTCTCTCTGGATCGATCCTCTCTCTCTGGATCGATCCTCTCTCTGGATCGATCCTCTCACGATCGATCGATCTCGACCGATCCAAGTAAATTGAAGTGAGCGAATCGTCGACCCATGTTTTTCCAGCCCATATCAAGTGAAGCACTCCTTTGGACTTCTTCTCTTCTTCTCAATGTTCGGGTCTAGGCGTATTCGATTGAGAAGAACCACTTGAATCCTTCCAAACATCCAGTGAGCATTATTCTGGTCCAGTTATTCTGGTTCAGTTATTCTGGTCCAGTTATTCTGGTTCAGTTATTCTGGTCTTCTCATGGCCTGTTGAAAGCCTATTGAAAGCCTCTTTGACTCCTTTTGTTTCGATGCACTTTCCTCCAATTGCGCTAGCACACAGAGCAAATCATCAAATAGGATTATGAAACACGTGCTTAATTGCTATCGTGCTAAATTATCACCAACTGCTTCATCATATATCTCTTTCTTCAGAATCGAAGAAAAGTATCGATACGAACCACTTAAAACACTAGATTCGACTAAGCAAGCGAAAAGTGGCTCCTCCCAACCACCAAAGTACCAAATTACAATCTTGAATAGGCAAAAACAAGCAAGAAAAGGTGCATTAGAGAAAAAGAAAATGTTAAAATTAATAAAATACCTATTAGGGTAATTTCTGGGTTACATTATAAAAAGCTTGATAATAAAATAAAGATTGGAGAAGGGCTATTAGAGTTTTTACGGTAGCTTATTCTGTTTTTAATCAGTTTATTTAATATTTAATCGGTTTATTTAATATTTAATCAGTTTATTTAATATTTAATCAGTTTATTCACCAACATCGGTTTCATTTTAGTGCAATCCCCATTTAGCGCATCATAGAAAAGTGATTACGGTAGGTCAACTCATAAGTGTTGAGTTTTCTATTTTGCCCTACTTTTAAAGCTTCCATACCATTGCCATAACGAAAATCTCGATTGAATTATTGAAATGATCAAATTCTCTCCGAGCAAGGCTTGTCAAATTCGGAAAGAAATCGTCCATCGAATAGAAAGCTCTAAGCTTCAAAGCTCTAAGCTTCAAAGCTCTAAGCTTCAAAGCTCTAAGCTTCAAAGCTCTAAGCTTCAAAGCTCTAAGCTTCAAAGCTCTAAGCTTCAAAGCTCTAAGCTTCAAAGCTTTAAAAGAATTGTGAAGAACGTTTCGCGAAGAAAACAATAAGTGTGAATCACTTTTCAAATGGAAACTATGGGGAAATTATGGGGAATTATGTGGTAATTTGTGAAAAACGAAGCTGATCTTTAGTGTTTTACCAGGCTAAATTTATGGGTTCAATACGATTTCCCAAAATGATTGATGCTTCAATACAATCTCCAAAATGATTGATGCTTCAATACGATTTCCAAAATGATTGATGCTAAGTGTCGTTGATTGCTCTTTAGAATCCAATAAAGTATGCGTAGACTACATGTGGATGTTTTAAGTTTCAATTGTTGCGGTTTAATTTGCTTTACCAGAAAAACTGGACACTAGATACAGCCAGAATTGTCGCAACAAAATAACGTGTTCAATAACGATTCAATTTCTATTTCAAACTCCAATAACGACAGCAACGTGTTCAAGGACAATAACTCGTCGATTTAAGCTTTATTTCTGGGCTTTTTTTTGTGTTTTTTGTGTTTTTATTATATTTGGAAACTAATTGAAACTTTTTGTCATATAAAATGTGTTTTTAGAATGACTGGAAAATGCTCCCATCGACAATCGATCATCGAATCGCACAAGCGAGAAGTCTCAGCTTCATAAGCTTCATAAGCGATTCACAAGCGTCTTAAAGTCGACAAAGGTTGCATTTTCCACACTGTTCAACGCTACGAAGCAGGCCCGTATCCAGAAAAAATATTCAGGAGGGGACAAGCCAAATTTTGGGGGCGGGGCCCTGGGTAAGGCTTAGGCTAGGCTAGGCTTAGGCTAGGCTTAGGCTAGGCTTAGGCTTAGGCTAGGCTTAGGCTTAGGCTAGGCTTAGGCTTAGGCTAGGCTTAGGCTAGGCTTAGGTTCAGGCTCAGGCTTAGGCTACGGGAACAATTGCTGATGCACCAAGAAGCGGTAGACGCTCAACTGTCGTCACAAAGACAAACATCAAGCGAGTGAGGGACCGAATTCGGAAGAAGCCAAAGCAATCGGCAAGGCAAATGCCTTTTCTGGCAATTTCGAATCGAAAAAGAGCGGCAGAAGATAGTAAATGTGTCTAAAATCGAGAGATTTGAGTACTTTTATTTGAAAAATTGTAATTTTTGCAATAGCCATCGCAATAGAGATTGATTATTCCATCTTTAAATACTCACTTTACATTCAGTCATTCACGGTGATAGGCATAGGTGGACTTGTTCGAACTGCCAACGATTAGTCGCTGGTTCGAGTTCTTTTGTTTTTTTGTTTTTGTTAGGAGGATCCGAATCGGAATCGGAATCCAAAACTTTGCAAAACTTTTTCACATTTCTTTTCTATTCCCAGAGAAGTCAGCCTCATCTCAATGAAGTGAAAGTGGAATTGTAAAATTACGATCGACTCATTTAGCCGTTCGTCGATCGTTGTTTTGTTGTCGATGGAGAAAAGTGGGGGTCGTATTCGGGGGATTGTATTCGGGAGATTGTATTCGTTGTATTCTCTTTTTTGTCTCGATCAGAAGAAAAGTTAATTGCATTGGGTGGTTCTTGTCAAGCTAAGAAAAAAGAGAAAAAAGGAAAGAACAAGAGAATGAGATTGGTGACAGTTAGTTCTTCTTTTTTTTTCATTTTCCTTTCCTGAGAACCAGCTCATTCTGTCGAGAAATTGCCATATAAATAGAAAAAGGTACTGGGCGTTGGGCGGTTACACAATCGAGTATTCAATTCAGTGTTTGTGAGGTGAGTTCAATTCTATTCAGTGTTCCCTTTTGAGGAATGGATTTTCTAAATTGGAGAACTAAATTGGAGAACTAAATTGGAGAACTAAATTGGAAACTAACAAGTTGGAAAACTGCTGTAATCTTTGCCTAGATCTTTGCCTAGATTACAGCAGTTTGGCTGTAATCTTTGCCTTTGCCCATTCTACCAACTCTTGATTCCATTCGATTCGATGCTTTTTGTTACCAAATAAGACAAGATACTCAAAACTCTAAAACAAAACCTTTCTAGTGCACTAAATTCTTTGTTTTTTTTTTAGCAACTTTATTTTATACAAAATAAACATATACAAAATATAAATAAACAAAAAGAATAATTTAAAGTGCACAAGAAAGGTTGTGTTTCAAATTTTTTGCCTAAAGAGCACAGTGAATTGAACCAAATCATTGAAACTAATCATTGAATCTAGTCATTGAACCTAATCATTGAACCTAATCATTGAACCAAATCATTGAATCTAATCATTGAAACTAATCATTGAATCTAGTCATTGAACCTAATCATTGAAACTAATCATTGAACCTAATCATTGAACCAAATCATTGAATCTAATCATTGAAACTAATCATTGAATCTAGTCATTGAACCTAATCATTGAAACTAATCATTGAATCTAATCATTGAAACTAATCATTGAACCTAATTCTTGTATTCAAAAATTCATCTTTTGATTCATCTTTCTAATTCTAAATATTCTTTTTATATAAATATTCGAAATATTCTTTTTATCTCTTCTTTTATCTCTTCTTTTCCATCTCTAACCTCGACTTTCTATTTCTAGCCGATTCTTGAAGACAATTCTTGACGACAATGAAAGATCCGGGTGTTTGTGGATGTCTTGCAGCAATTTTCATGTCATTTGGAGCACTTTTCTTGAATGTCATCTATTTCCCAAAGATTGCAAATGATATTGAGGGAATCAAAATCAATTTACAAGTTTGTTTATTTAAAGAAAAAAAGAAGATAAAGAGATCAGGTACATAATGACGAGTTTGAAATGATCGAGAATGAGGTGAGGCTTGGATTGAAGAGTTTCGATGCGTTTCGTGCGCCAAGAATTGCGAAGAGGCAAGCGTATGTATATGGAATTTGTTGTGAGTTTTGCAAATACGTAATCTAATCCTGGCAACAGAAAAAGCCCCCAATTTTCGCCGTTCGAGTACGGGTTGGCAACTTGCCAAAATGGCCGAAATTCTAAAGTGCACCTAAGCTACCGTAGTCGAGACGGCGTCTCTCTTTTCCCTTGAAAATTCTTTCTTTTAAAAAATCGCTATTCGTTCCGACGCTTCGCCGTGTTTTTTCGGCGTTTTTGTTCTTCTTTACGCGTTCTTGTTCTTCTTTACGCGTGTTTGTTTTTCTTTACGCGTTTTTGTTCTTCTTCTTTACGCGTTTTTGTTCTTCTTCTTTACGCGTTTTTGTTCTTCTTCTTTACGCGTTTTTGTTCTTCTTCTTTACACGTTCTTGTTCTTCTTCTTTACACGTTCTTGTTCTTCTTTTTCTATCCCGTATTGAACAAGAGTTGCTTCATCTTCTCTGATTATAGAGCGGCTTGTTTTGCCATTGCTCACCATAGTGGACTCAATGTGCTTCTCGCTTTGCTCCCAATTCTGCTAGCAGAACCTAATAGCAAAATTTTGTATAGATAACAAAATGGATACCATTTCCCGTTATAAAATTTGTTTATTTTTTTATTGGTTATTGTTTATTTTTGTTTATTCTTAAAATTATCCTCATTCTTTTAGTGTTTCCACCCTTATTTCTCTGTTTCTTTTAAAATTCTTCAGGTTTTAAGGCTTCTGTACTTTTGCTGGTCTGGCTAATTTAAACTTTACGGTCGAAAAGGTCGAAACAAAAAGTCGAATTTAAAAATTTCCCTCTCATTGTTTTTGTGGTTCATAACTAGGCATAGTAAAGTAAAAAAAAATGGTTTTGAATGTATTTTGGCTCTAGATCTAGATCGGCGCAAAGTTCAATTTAGCCCCCGGTCTTTCCACTTTGTTGATCTCCGACCCGTGTCTTTCATATCATCGATAAAATTATTAAGAATCTAAAAATCTTTTCTCTATAAACGCCAGTCAATCGAACCCAGCCGCGAATCGTCTTGTTATTCCTCTTGTTATTCCTCTTGTTATTCCTCTTGTTATGGTTATTTCGCAAATCATTTGGAATTATGGTTTCTGGATTAAAAGATTCAGCAGTTTAAATAAGATTTCGACCCAGAATTTGAATGTTTCAAACCGTAATACGTTACTCAAAAATGTCTTTTGCAAACTTTATAAAAATATAACCTTTTCAGCTTGCGCCTATGAGAATCCCTGCCCGGCTGGTCCGCGCGGTCGATCTGGTGACCAGGGAATGGATGGAGTACCGGGAATGCCCGGGATGAACGGAGAAATCGGACGACCAGGCATTACACCACATTTCGAGAGAAAATATTACGCTCGTGGCTGCCGCGAGTGTCCGAAAGGACCGATGGGACCACCTGGATATCCGGGAGATATCGGAGAGATGGGAATGATTGGAGAAATGGGAAAACCGGGAATGAAAGGACGAAATGGAGGATTGGGAATACAAGGAAATATGGGAGAAACGGGAGAGGATGGGGTACAAGGGAAAGATGGAGAGAGCGGAATCCCGGGAAGGGATGGAGTCAAAGGGGAAAAGGTTGGCTTGTTAATTCGACAAGTTGTTGAAATTCTGAAGCCAATAAAAGAGGAAAATTTCAGGGACTTGCTGGCGAGCCGGGAATACGTGGAGAACCCGGGCAGCCCGGGCAAAACGGTTATCCGGGTGATGATGGGAAATTGGGTGAACCGGGAATGATTGGGATGAGCGGAGAGATGGGGATGAGTGGACAACCTGGATTTGATGGATATCCTGGATTGCCTGGGCTGGATGTAAGTGGTGTTTTAGTCTTCAAAACTTTAACTAGTCAACCTAGCTTCAGATCCGGCCTGGCCTCTCGTTTTTTTTCGGTTATCGGACATTTGATACGCGGCCCCTTTTCCCATTGTCTATCTAACTTTGAGCTCAAATTTCTTGGTGTTGAGCTGTCGAATTTAAATATTCTTGGTATCATTAGATGCGCCAAGACTTTCTCTATCGATTGATACAAAAATTATTCAAATTGAAAAGCCCAACACCAGGAAATTTGAGTTCAAAGTTGGATTGCCAAAGGCGAAGAGACGGGACCACAATCAAATTTCCAACAATCCCCAGGCAGAATGAGTGTGTCCCTCTTTCCTAAAATGCGTCAATTTATTAAAAACTACCGTAATCTTGTCTAGTTTTTGTTCAACTTTTGGTCTTTGATCTGATTCCGAGAGGCTTCACAAAGACATCAAGTAAAACTAGGATTAGTAGCTAGGATACAGTGCTTTCTTGACGATTTTTTTTTCATAAACCAATTTTGAGAGTGGTAAACGACTGCGAGCGAGCTCAAAAGTCCCCATAAATGTACAGTAAATCGTGCTCAAAACGAAGCTGCTATTCGAGCAATAACAAATCTCATTATCAAATCAAATCAATCAATATCAAATCAATCAATATCAAATCTATTTCTAGGGTATCCCAGGCGAGGATGCGAATTATTGTCATTGCCCCCGTCGATCAACAAAAGCTAAATCTGTTCGTCGTTGGTGATTTCAAACAAATAAATAAATCAATCAATCACAATTTATCTAAATTTCTCAAAATGCACATTGTAAGATCAATGAGTGAGTGGGGTATTTGGTGGATAAATGAATTTTTTTTTAAAAAATGATTTGGTCGTTTAAATGCAAGATTTGGTATTGAAAACTAGATCACAAAGTTAGCTGAGAAAAAACAAAATTATATATGTCTTTTTTGGAAATTTTCGACTCGTTTCCGATGAACTCCCAACATTCCGAATGGGACAAAGAATTGTTTAAATAGCCATGGACTGATGAGAGAACACAAGGCTATCTGAAAATGAAGAAAGAATGAAAAGAATGACTCTCGAGATAGATCATCTATTCTTTTTATACAGATATTAGATATCAGCCACCCTAAAGAATGCCCCAGCTACCGTAATCCGATGGTTTGTAGACGTTTAGACGTTTAGACGTTTCTTTTAAGTTAAATGTTTTAGTGGTAAGCTTGGGTTACTGTAAATACAGGGTGCGTCATAATTATTGCAACAAGAGTTCAAAGACCGTTTTCCAAACAGGAAAACGGGCGTGTCATGAGCGTGTAAAGCCAATAACAATCAAAATTGGACCTTCATGCAAGATGGAGCTCCCGCTCACACGAAGAAGACGGTTGAGGACTGGTGTGTGGCCAACTTTCCCTCAGTGATCACCAAGGATGAATGGCCTCCAAACTCACCGGATCTCAATGTGATGGACTTTTCCATTTGGGCAATCTTAGAGGCTAATGTCTGCTCTCGAAAACACAAAGGATGATTTGACCAAAGGATGGAAGGCGATTCCTCAAGATGACATTCGGGCCGCAGTGGAGGCATATCCGAACCGATTAAGGACTGTTATCAAGGCAAAAGGCGGTCATATCGAATGATCTCTTGTTTCTTATTTTTTACTGTTAAATAAAGCTATTTCTGTTCTTCTTTTTCCAGTGAAACTTCTTGGTGTGCAATGCCTTGAGTATCTTGTTGCAATAATTATGACGCACCCTGTAGATGAATTGGGTTACGGGCTACGAAGCTGAGCCATTCTTTCAAGCTCCAGTAAAAGTTGCTTCACATTTTCTTTGCTTTTAATGTTTGTTTTTAAATCTATTTCTTTAGCTTTTTTCTTTCTTTCTTACATTTTATTTTGTATTTTGCTTTACAATAAACCTGCAAATCGTGCTGCCAACAACCACAAATCAACTCGAAATTGCCGATTGCGTGAACAGCTTGTTTCGCAAAAGTCTCGGTTGAAACGACGAAAATATCGTTGGCTTCGGATTTATCATAACTCGCTAAGCTTGTAGCCACCAACATTGGAACCAGACACTAAATAAGTACTTTCTACTTTGTAAAAGCTGTTTATGCTATCGAAGAAAGAAAGAAAGAAAGCTAGCTAGCTGTTTATGCTAACAAGAAAGAAAGAAAGGAAGGAAGGAAGAAAGAAAGCTAGCTGTTTATGCTAAGAAAGATAAAAGTTGGCTTGAAATAAGACACGGTTTACCAGCAAGTCTAGTGTTAAAAGGTAAAAATTGTTAGTGGAAAAGACTTTCCTTAAAGGAGTACTGAATCTAATGCTTGCAGAGTCGAAACTCTGGAAGTAAATCAAATCAAATTAAAGAGTGCAAGTTAAATAATGATTCTAAACAAATGAATGCCAGCTTCTAAAAGGAGGATGAGAAAAAAAGATCTCTTTCTTTCCTCTCTTTCCTCTCTTTCTCTCTTTCCCCTAAAGGTCTCTCTTTCCCTCTAACGTCATAATTTATTAGGGTGGTGCAAAAGAAACAGCCGATGGGTATCAGCTCTCATTTATCAGAAACGAGCGATGCTAACGGCATTATGATGAGGTTCGTAACTGGGTGCTCAACTATTTTGAGTCCCAGGAGTCCCAGTTCTTCGATGATGGCATTCGGTCTCTTCGCGTTCGATGGAGCAAAGTCATCGATGCTTGTGGTGAATATTTCAATGAATAAAGATTTCTCACTTTGATGTTATGTTTTTTTTTAAATTTACCGTCAAATCGGCAGTTTCTTTCGCACCACCCTAACTAGAATGTATATTTATAATAATATTCCACAATATAGTTGAGTTTTGAGTTCAAAATTGTTAGAATAAACCTGAATTTTGACATTTGTGTCTCGGAATTCATCGGTGAGTGCATCGGTGAAGAAAGAGATTGCAGCTTTTGATGCCGGATAGGAACTCGTGTAGGGAAGAGGACGCCAGCCCTGGAAAGAGATTTTTGAATAGGAGTTACAGAACTTTTTTGCATTAGCTATTTATAGATAACTACCGTAGCTTTATAGATAGCTACCGTATTCTTTTGTGCTTTCTAAAACGTGGACTCTTAGAAAATCTGCTGTAGTCCAAGAACCAAGAACTCCAAGAATTCCAAGATATTCCAAGAACTTCAAGAACTCCAAGAACACCAAGAACTCCAAGAACACCAGGGAACTCCAAGTACTCCAAGAATTCCAAGATATTCCAAGAAATTCAAGAACTCCAAGAACACCAAGAACTCCAAGAACACCAGGAACTCCAAGTACTCCAAGTACTCCAAGAACACCAAGAACTCCAAGAACAAGAACTCGAAGAATTCCAAGAACTCCAAGAATTCCAAGACATTCCAAGAACACCAAGAACTCCAAGAACTCCAAGAACACCAAGAACTCCAAGAACTCCAAGAACTCCAAGAACTTCCAAGAACTCCAAGAACTCCAAGAACTCCAAGAACTTCAAGAACTCCAAGAATTCCAAGAACTCCAGGAACTCCAAGAACTCGAAGAACTCCAAGAACTCCAAGAACTTCAGGAACTCCAGGAACTCCAATAACTCCAAGAACTCCAAGAACTCCAATAACTCCAAGAACTCCAAGAATACTCCTTTGTTTTCTTAGTTTTTCATTCCGTTCAACTCATTTATGATTAGAACTTTTGCTTTCTTCAGAGAGCTATAAAATTGAGTTGAGAAATTCGTAAGAATGGATTACGATGATTCGAGAGAAAGAAAGAAAGGAAACTAGAACCCAATAAGACCCAATTACACCCAAGAAGCACATGTTTTTTCTCTAGAAAACAACAAAAATCAGGAAAGCTTTTTCGAAATGGAATAAAAGGAGCGAAAGAAAGAACACAAATCGAATTGTTGATGGAGAAATTGATGGAGAAATTGATGGAGAAATTGAGGAATTGAGGAATTGAGTACCGGAATTGAAATAAGGATTACAAGTCGGATCACTGAATTGGTAACACTATTTATGGTCAGCTTGCAAATGAATGCTTTCCTTTTCATGTTTAGTCAATGCTTTCTTTTTCATGTTTAGTCAATGATTACTTTCACTTTAAAAGTCTCCATGTATTCTTTGATCTTTTAACCCTTGAAAATTCAAAGGTTTGAACAAAATCGCAGTGTTTGGTCAGAGTTGGACCGGTTCTTTTCTGGAATTGAAATGAATTGAAATTGAATTGAAATTGAACAGAAATTGAACAGAAATTGAATAGAAATGAATAGAAATTGAATTGAAATGAATAGAAATGAATTGAAATTGAATTGAAATGAACAGAAATTGAATTGCGACTAGTCAACACCGGGAATCGAACCCGCGAAGCGTCAAACCAATCGCTTCGCAAGCGAACGCTCTACCAATGAGCTCTACCAATGAGCTACAATGAGCTACAATGAGCAACGCTTCGCATGGTCGCCAGGAAAGGGCCTTAGGATTGTATATTTCGGTGTGTGTCCCTTGTCCCCCTTTTGTCCCACTAGCTTTCCCCTTGCCAGAGGCATTTTGGATTTTTCTCGATACAGAATTTATCAATTTGACTGTTTTTGGTTTCCATTGGATAGAGGACAAATAGACGCATCGCATAAGACCAAAAACAGTCAAATTAATAAATTCTGCGTCGAGAAAATCCAAATGCCTCTGGCAAGGGGGACAAAAGGGGACACCGAAAAGACACCAAGGGGGACACCGAAATGTATATCCAGGATCTCCTTTACTTCAGGATCTCCCAGGTTTTGGTTTTTGAGGGTTTAAAGTGAAAGCACGAAATCTTTCGTATTCATTTCTGATTAGATTTCATCTGCATATTCTTAGAACTTTTCTAAAAAGTTCTAAAAGATAAAATTATTAAAAAAGATTATGGAACTTGCTCCCAAACGACATACGAGAAATTCAGTCGCTTTTCATATTCAAGAAACGTATCGATGCTTTAGATCTAGTGGCTCTTTGCCGGAAGTAATTGGCTTATTGATTTCAGTATGTATTGTATTGGGTTGATGCATAATTATCCGGACTTCTTTTTGCGTGCTTGTATCTTTTTGTTTTGAAAGCTTTTTGTCTATTTCTTTTTTTAAAATATTCGTTATTCTTTAGTGAACAAAATGCGTGTCGACAATCATATCCATCTTCGCCATATCATGCTCTACCACTTCGAAAAGGGATGGTCTGCCGCAGAGTCGTTTCGCGATCTCAAAGAACTGGAGAAGCCCCAACGGACTACCACGTCAATCGATCGCTCAAAAATTGGCAAACAAATAAGATCTACAACGATTTGGATGACTTGATAGACGATGTTAAAGCGTGGATTGCCTCCAAAGATCGTTTATTCTTCGCTCGTGGAATCGATCGTCTTCCAAGCAAATGGCAATCAGTTATTGATGTAGGCGGTGAATATGCTCCAGAATAATCAATTAAACATATTTTTCTAACTATTTATGTTATTTTTTTGTTAAATAAAATCATTTATAAAAGAAGTCCGGATAATTATGCATCAACCCAATATGATTAAGTATCACTGTGCATTTCTCTATGATTTCTTTCACTTTATCGTTTGAATAAAGTATTATTATAAAAGCTTTTCTAAAAGATCTAAAAGTAATTTGGGAGATCACCGTAAACTTTCCTTCCAAGTTTTCCCCTTTCTATTACTTTATTTTGATTACATTTGCTTTAAAAGCATTGCTTTAAAGCATTGCTTTTATGCTTTATTTTGATTGCATTTGCTTTAAAGCTTGATTTCTTGTTTAATCAAATCGAATTCATTGTAAATTGGACAAGAAAAAGAAGGACAAAATCAGGAGAACAAAATGACGGTAGTCTTTCAATCTTCCCATGCTTTAGAAAACGTATTGCTAACGAGGAACTAGAAATGAGCGTTAAAAACCACAAAGACTGACTACAAAGCATTGTAAAACGCGTAGAATCGATATTTTGAAAAGTTTTTCAACAAAAATCCAGAGCCAACTTTCGGGCTTTCGAATGACACAAAAATCAAGCCAAGTAATGTTTTGAGCACTGAGATATATAGCTTTTTGCGTTTGTAGTTTGGAAAGGACTACAAACGGCTATAAATGCCTCGTTCTCGGAGTACAAATCGTGGATTTTCTTGGTTTTATTTTCATTCGAAAGCCTATTGTTTGCGGAATTTTTGGTAAAAAAAGTTTTTAAAATATTGATTCTACGCAGCTCTACAATGGTTTGTAGTCTGAACTTGTAGTTTGTAAGGCTGATTTCTACTTTTTAAGCACTATTTCTGGCTTTCGCTTTCTTTTCCACTAACAATTTCGGCACACTAACCCTTGCCAATCAATCGCTCGGCAAAGGGAATTGAGTACACCAGAAAGGGTACGTTTTTGGCTAGTTTATAAAGCTGATTTCGACTTTGTAAGCACCATTTCTAGGCACACTAACCCTTTCGAGTCAATTGTTGGGCAAAGGGAATTGAGTACACCAGAAAGGCTACGTTTTTGGCTAGTTCTGGCTAGCTAGGCTGACTTCTAGTTCCTCGTTAGTAATACGTTTTCTAAAACATTGGAAGATTGAAAGACTAGCGTAATTTTGTTTTCCTTGTAGCTACCGTAAATACTGTAATAGTACCCCAGCCCCATGATGACGGTGCGGAGTCTTGCGTAGCTCTAGCTTTGAACGAGTGTTTCTCGACACTGGTTTATGCTACAATGCTCGCTTAGGTATCAAAAATAGCTGAGATTCAGGGCTATTTTTTTGATACCAAAAGGCGACTTTCATAAAATGATCCATCGACGACCAGTTTTGTGATCTGAGAAAATGGAAAAAGAGCTGTCTAGATTCATTGAGTGGAATAAAATTGGATAACTGTTACTGGATAAAAACTAGTTGAATAGGTGAATAACTAACTGGATAGACTAACTAGTTACTGGATAAATAACTAACTGAATAACTACCGTAAATACTGTAATAGTAACCCCCACCCCCATAATGACGGTGCGGGAGTGCTGCATAGTCTCGCTTTGAACGGAGTGTTTCTCGATACTGGTTTATGCTACAATGCTCGTTTAGGTATCAAAAATAGCTGAGATTCAGGGCTATTTTTTGATGCCAAAGTGCGCATTATAGCATAAACTCTTGCAGAGAACGGGATGTTTAAAGTTAGACTACGCAACCATCCCGAAAAAACGCGTTTTCTCGACACTGGCTTATGCTACAATGCTCGTTTAGGTATCAAAAATAGCCCTGAATTTCAGCTATTTTTTGATACCAAACGACCATTTTTGAAAGTACGGGCGCTTTGAAAAAATGAAATACTAAAAACTACGCGACTG
Source organism: Mesorhabditis belari (assembly GCA_958450365.1). NCBI lineage: Eukaryota > Metazoa > Nematoda > Chromadorea > Rhabditida > Rhabditidae > Mesorhabditis > Mesorhabditis belari. The sequence goes on from CAUEEP010000062.1 coordinate 24,407, forward strand.
TACGAGGGGGTGGGGTACTATTAGAGTATTTACGGTAATAGTTTTGTAGAGTTCATGTCTAGAACGCTAACTCACAAGGGTTATAAGCGCAGAAGTTTACGGATAGTTGTACAGGCCACGAAGTATATTTGATTGCCAGTTTGGTTTCAATCTGGAGAAATTGAATGATCCCGACTAGGAGAGAAGAGGAATTCTCTTGCGTTGCAGCCATTCCTGTGTGCAACTATCCGTAAATCAAAGCGCCATCAAAAATCAAACAAACTGTGGTAGAGGTTATCAATTTCTGGTCTGTCGTGGCCCAGGTCGTGGCCCAGGGTCTCTGTCCCGTAGCAGAGCGCCGGGAGGACGGTGTTGTCAAAATTTTGTAGGGGAATCACAGAAAACAAACTTTTGAACGAATAAGTTGACTTACCAGAGAGGGAACAGATTTCTTTGGTGGCCGAGTGGCAGTGGGTTTGTACCGAATTTGAAGCAAGGGTTCGAGTCCGACGAGCTCGAATTTAAAGTCTGTTCCGACGAGCTCGAATCCTATGCTTTGACTCCGGCGTCTTCCTTTTTGCTTTTGCTTCTTTTAACTTTGAATGGTTTGAGTGTTTTTTGGTGATGTTGGATGCTCATCATTGATTGGATCTGCCAGGAGAAACGGTGTGCCAGATGCTGTACGATTGTGGTGCGGATTGTACGACGAAAATAAAGCCTAAAGAAAGCCTGTTTGCTGGCTGTTGTCTGTTGGTTCGAAAGCTAAAAGAAGCAAAAACAAAAGGCAGATGCCGGACTCCGAACCCTAGAGGTTTTGGCTGGAATTTGAAGCCGACTGCCACTCAGCCCACCACGACAGCTTTTCCTCTCTGGTAAGTCAAGTTATAAGCTGCCTGTTTTCTGCGATTGCAACTTTGAGTGGCAACTTTGAGTGCAGATAACTTTTGACAGAGTGCTGCATTTCAAAAACGGAAAGCAGATTCCAGAATGAGCGCAAAATTCTACGTCAGTTAGTCTGGTCAAATCGGTGTTCCATTTGCTGTACGATTGTGGACGTAATAAAGCTTTGATTGGCTGTTGGCTTTGATTGGCTATTGATTGGCTGTTGATTGGTTGTTGATTGTTGTTGATTAGCTGTTGATTGGCTATTGATTGGCTGTTGATTGGCTGTTGATTGGTTGTTGATTGGCTGTTTTCTGTTGCTGTGCTAGTTGAAATTCTCTTGTCGCTGACAAAGCTGTCGCTGACAAACGCTGACAATAGTATGAGCAAATCTCTCCTACAATTCTCTTTTACTTGTTTTCCCTTTTCTCTCAAATCCCCAAAGATATTTACGTGGAATTGTTGATGAGGTAATCAAAAGGAATAATTTCATGCTTTTTCCATTAGTAAATGATCAAAATATTTGCATTCATTGCAGAGAAAAGGCTATTTTATATTATTTTGTTTTGATTGGGTTTAGTTGGCTTATTTCTAGCTTCATTTAGCTCCATTTGCACAAATCATCATCATTTCAAAGGCTCAGCTCTCAAATTCTGAAGTTCTTTAGCTAGCTTCTTTCGCTAGCTTCTTTAGCTCTAGCTTTAGCTCTAGCTTTAGCTCTAGCTTTAGCTCTAGCTTTAGCTCTAGCTTTAGCTCTAGCTTTAGCTCTAGCTTTACCTCTTGAATTCTTTCTTTCTTTCTTTCTTCTTACTAACATTTTTATCGTTTAGCATTAAGAAAATGTTAATTCTCTTTAGAAATTAAAGGATTTCTCTAATGAATCCATCTTTTTTCTCTTTTTCCTTGAATTTCATTAATGATTTCCCTTTTTGTCGAAATTTTCGTTCCCAAATGAAATTGAATAGAATTTCAATTCAATTAGCCCTTTTCTTTAGTGCAATTCTTTGAAGTGAATCTCAAAAATATCAACAAATTCCTCTTTTCTTAGCTTTAGAGGATGATGTGAGAACGGATGTTCTATTCAATGTTGAAGAAAGGAAGACTGAGGAAGAAGGGAAGATGGGAAGAAGAAGAAGAAGAGGGAGAAGAAGAAGAAGAAGGAAGAAGAAGAAGAAGGAGAAGAAGAAGGAGAAGAAGGAAGAGGGAAGAAGAAAGGAAGAAACGAAGGGAAGACTAGGAATTTCCTCTTGCTTTTATTCTAATCTCCTTTCCCTTTTCACAATCAGACTTTTCTTGATTTAGGACCCATGTATAGATTTGAAAAGATTCAAAACTTTTTTGAATACTCTCAGCTTGGAAACCAGGCCGGCTTAAAATTATTTAGGCTTTCTTAACTCTCTTACCTTTCACAGGGGCTAAAAGCCGGCCCAGTTTTCACCCCCTTAATCCATACATTGGCGTAGCCATTCCTCTACTATATTTTAGGGCTTGAACACTGTTTCTCAGCTGCTTTTTGGCCCGTTTTTGACCCACTTTAATTCTTTTTCTCAGCTGTTTCTCAGCTGTTCGAGGAAAAGCCCTGAACGAATGGACAGACACCGCACCTCCATATAGTAGACCACCAGCTTCCCAGCAAAAAAGAAGCAAGAAGCAAAAGCTTTTTTGAAGAGTAGAAAGCAAAAGAATTTGGCGGCGTGAGGAGTCGAACCCGCGACCTCTCTCATTCGCTCGTTTGAGAGACGCGCGTGTTAACCCACTCGGCCATGCTTGCTTGGGAGATCGAGTGCTCGCTCACTCGGCCGTATGTCATAGTGCGAGCGCTCTTCTCCTCCCAGCCCCTACGATTCGGGTTCGGTATTTCCGCTACCGCAGACACGCAGGCAGACAGACGAACCAGGCAAGGCAGACAGACAAACAGCCCGCACAGACAGACAGACGGACAGGCAGGCAGGCAGACGAACCAGACAGACGAACCCAGACAGACAGACAGACAGACAGACGAGACGGACAGGCGGGCAGGCAGGCGGGCAGGCAGGCAGACAGATAGACAGACGAACAGACAAACAGAC
>CAUEEP010000063.1:0-45847 GCA_958450365.1 Mesorhabditis belari
GTAATTAGCTGGCCCACCTTGAATTTGAACCTATTCCAATTCCTTTATGCAAATTTCATCTAAACTTTGCACCTTCATTAAAAACATAAATCGCATTGTTGAAGCAGACGGCCAAATCTGTTCACTCTTAAGTCCACTCAATGTCCAATGGGAAACATTTGTCCCCGCCAGCGATCGAGAATTCGGAGACCTCAAAAGAAAAATCGGCTATCCGAATCCGATGATAGTCTTCTCTTTTCCCTAGTCTTGTCCTTTTCCTAGTGCAATCGGTTTAGTATCGTTCCACGATTTATGAATCACATTTTCTTTAGCTTTACTTTTGCCTCTTTCGACTCATTTTCGCTGTTCTCAGTTCGCGCAATTTTAAGTAAAAAAGAAAGAAAATTGAGTGAAAGTAAAAGTTTTTTTGTTGAAGCTGGATATCACAAAATCTATCTAAACTTTTAGATATCTAAAATAAGGAAAAGTTTTTGTGGCTAAGTTGGAGCTCTCTAGGTCTAGCTCTAGCTCGGCCTGGTCCCTTATCTGGTCCTTTACCTGGTCCTTTACCTGGTCACTGACCTGGTCCCTTACATGGTCCCTTATCTGGTCCACCCACCTGGTCCCTTGCCTGGTCCCTTACCTGGTCCCTTACATGGTCCCTTACCTGGTCCCTGACCTGGTCCTTACATGGTCCCTTACCTGGTCCCTTATCTGGTCCCTTATCTGGTCCCTTATCTGGTCCACTTACATGGTCCCCTACATGGTCCCTTACCTGGTCCCTTATCTGGTCCCTTATCCGGTCCCTTATCGGTCCCTTATCTGGTCCCTTATCTGGATCCCTTATCTGGTCCCTTATCTGGTCCCATATCTGGTCCCTTATCTGGTCCCTTATCTGGTCCCCCATCTGGTCCCTTACATGGTCCCTTACCTGGTCCCTGACCTGGTCCCTTACATGGTCCCTTATCTGGTCCTTATCTGGTCCCTTATCTGGTCCCTTACATGGTCCCTTACCTGGTCCCTTTACCTACTCCGTCTATCCAGGGCCTAAATCTGACCCTATCCTAACATAAACCAGGACCCTACTGGACCCAGACGGCCAACCATTGAGCCAACCATTGAGCCAACCATTGAGCCAACCATTGAGCCGACCATTGAGCCGGCCATTGAGCTTAGCCCAGTTTGACAATCCTGATTCAATTCCAGGTCTAGATTGAAACCAACTTGCCCGTGAGCCCTTACCTCGAAGCGGAAACCACCTTGCGAAGCAGTTTCTTCTGATTGTCACGTTGCTCGGGTCCCAAAATTTGTGCTCTGTGCTTAAATCTTGAAAACACACGCGTTCTGGTGTTTTTGAACCCAACGATCTTTTCAACTCACTGAAATTGACTCTCGCTGTGACCAATTGAAATCTCTTGCACTCCTTGTACTCGTATAAAGCGGCAAGGGAGATCCCGTTTCGCGTTCCATTTCATCATGTGAAGGAAAACCTTGGAATTTGATTGATTTAAAATACTCGAGCTAGTCAACGTCAACAAAGTCAACGTCTTGACACTACAAGCTCCGGTTATCGGCCATTTGATACGCGCCTTACCTCTTTCCAGCAATCTAACTTTAAGCTCAAATTCCTCGGTGTTGGGCTGATCAATTTAAATATTTTTGGTTTCATTAGATGCGCCAAGGCTTTCTCTATCGATTAGTAGAAAAATTATTTAAATTGGACAATTCAAAGCCAAGATATTTAAGCTTAAAGTTAGATTGCTAATGGGAAAGCGACGAGGCGCGTATAAAAGGTCTTCCTGGCCCCGCCCCTTTTCCCATTAGCAAACTAGATTGCTGATGACAAAGGGACAGCGCAGATCAAACGTCTCACAATCACAACGGCAGGATTAATGCAAGGCATGCTAGTTCGACATCTCGACACTAGTTCAAGATCTCGATATATTTAAGAAAGATCTTCTTCCGTGAGCCCAAAAATCACTCTGGCAATGGGATTTGGTGCGGGATATGCTAACAAGGCTTAGCCTAGACTTGTCCCTGCATCTGACCAAGGTAAATAAGATTTTAAATGGTCCAGGGGCTAGCTAACTAGGTCCGGATCAGAACTGAATCAGATCCAGCTGACAGGCCGACAGATCCGGATCAGATCCAGCTGATAGGCCGACAGATCCGGCTGACAGGCCGACAGATCCGGATCAGAACTGAATCAGATCCAGCTGACAGGCCGACAGATCCGGATCAGATCCAGCTGATAGGCCGACAGATCCGGCTGACAGGCCGACAGATCCGGATCAGATCCAGCTGATAGGCCGACAGATCCGGCTGACAGGCCGACAGATCCGGATCAGAACTGAATCAGATCCAGCTGACAGGCCGACAGATCCGGATCAGATCCAGCTGATAGGCCGACAGATCCGGATCAGATCCTAATCAGATCCAGCTGACAGGCCGACAGATCCGGATCAGATCCGAATCAGATCCAGTCGACAGGCCGACAGATCCGGATCAGATCCAGCTGACAGGCCGACAGATCCGGATCAGATCCAGCTGACAGGCCGACAGATCCGGATCAGATCCAGCTGACAGGCCGACAGATCCGGATCAGATCCGAATCAGATCCAGTTGACAAGCCGACAAATGCCAGCCTGCCAGCAACTCTTCAACTCCTCGCAACATTTCCCACCTCTTTCTGCCGATCGGGCTTGAAGATTCTCGTCAAATACGAGTCGTGCTCACTTTTCCGTTCATTCATCCCCGTCAACAACGACAAATAGATACCGCGAACGTTGCTGAAGATCTTTTTGATCTTTTTTTGATAAATGACGTCCCGGAGACTTTTTCTTGCCATACTTGAAAGGATCCTTCAAGAAATTTGAGAAAACTTGGTGCGAGCGCTTTATTTTTTTTTTTTTGCGATCTTCCGATTCGACAACTTTCTTCCTTTCAAAAATCGAAAATTTGAAATCTTACCCAATCGCCGCGATATTTAACGCTAGATCGTTTACGTGCTGCACAGTGAACTCGACGAGCTAAAGAGCTTTTAAAAAAGAAAGAACATTTTCGAACAATTACCGGATTCGTGGGGGTTTTTTGGGGTAAGATTGGAAATGCTCGCAAATAGTATTGTTCGTTGAGGAGATTTGGGAGTTTCTGAAAGAAAAAAGTATGAAATTAACCCTTTTCACACTGTGCATAGCACTGTTTCGTAGGCGGTAGGAACTGCTAGGCTCCTACTGCAGTAGGAACTGCGGTAGGAACTGCTAGCCATCGTCACCAAAGAATCACGAGCGCCGCCTTATATACGGCTTTATTTTCAAGGAACTCAATTGTTCAAATGATTTGGTGGCTAATTCCCTTCAAATGTAAAGGTATTCAATTTACTCGATGTTTAAAGAGAGGCCAAGCCCCGCCCCTATCGGACAGGGCCAAGCCCCGCCCCTATCGGACAGGGCCAAGCCCCGCCCCTATCGAACAGGGCCAAGCCCCGCCCCTATCGAACAGGGCCAAGCCCCGCCCCTATCGAACAGGGCCAAGCCCCGCCCCTATCGAACAGGGCCAAGCCCCGCCCTATCGAACAGGGCCAAGCCCGCCCCTATCGAACAGGGCCAAGCCCGCCCCTATCGAACAGGGCCAAGCCCCGCCCCTATCGAACAGGGCCAAGCCCCGCCCCTATCGAACAGGGCCAAGCCCCGCCCCTATCGAACAGGGCCAAGCCCCGCCCCTATCGAACAGGGGCCAAGCCCCGCCCCCTATCGAACAGGGCCAAGCCCCGCCCCTATCGAACAGGGCCAAGCCCCGCCCCTATCGAACAGGGCCAATCCCCGCCCCTATCGGACAGGGCCAATCCCCCCCTATCGAACAGGGCCAAGCCCCGCCCCTATCGAACAGGGCCAATCCCGCCCCTATCGGACAGGGCCAATCCCCGCCCCTATCGAACAGGGCCAAGCCCTTCGCCATTGGCAATCTAACTTTAACCTTACATATCTTGGCGTTCGGCTGTCCAATTTAAATCTTCTTGGTATCATTAGATCCGCCAAGTCTTTCTCTATCAATTGGTAGAAAAACTATAGAAAACCGGCGCCAGGAAGACCTTTTATACGCGCCTCGTCACTTTGCCAATAGCAAACTAGCTTTAACCTTTCATATCTTGACGTTCGGCTGTCCAATTTAAATAATTTTACTACCAATCGATAGAGAAAGACTTGGCGCATCTAATGATACCAAGAACATTGAAATTGGACAGCCGAACGCCAAGATATGTAAGCTTAAAGCTAGATTGATCATGGAAAATGGGCGGGGCGTGTGTGTCCCACCTTTTATACGCGTCCCGCCCCTATTTAGATTAGATTAGATGCGCCAAGTCTTTCTCGATCAATTGGTAGAAAAATTATTGAAATTGGACAGCCCAACACCAAGATATGTAAGCTTAAAGTTGGATTGCGCCAGCTACCGTAGTCGTGCAACCGACTCAAATTCTATCATCGGCCTAATGTCATTATTTATGTTAATTGTTGCTAAGTAGTCTTTACGGGGCGTTTACTCTAATAGCGACTAGTCGAGCTACGGTTTACGGTACGGACTAATGGACTAAGGGATGATGGACTAAAGCTAGCTTACAGTACCCAATTCCAATCACCCACCAGATTCCTCTTCTCTCCCCCGTTCATCCTCCTCATCTCCTCTTCTTTTCCATCTTCTTCTTCTGTTATCTCTTCACTCGATCCAATCGTCTCATCATCCTCTTCTTCCTCTTCCTCTCCTTCTTCCCCTTCTTCCTCTTCTTCTTCCTCTTCTTCTCCATAACTTGACATTCCACTCATCTCACTTTCGCTACTTGACATCATTTGAGAGAAATTGGTTGAGGATGAGGATGAGGTGCTGGGAATTGAATTAGAATTAGATTTATTGAATTAACCAGACCTAGCCAGACCTAGCCAGGCCTAGCCAGACCTAGCCAGACCTAGCCAGACTTAGCCAGACCTAGCCAGACTTAGCCAGACCTAGCCAGACCTAGCCAGACCTAGCCAGACCTAACCCCGGTCAGGACAAGCCTAACCCCGGTCAAAACAACCTCACTAGGGTTAGGCCACCAGCTTTAACCAGTTTCTGGCTCTACTAAATGTAAGTAATGACTCACGCGATCGAGCTATCGCTTCGCGACACCGAAATCGAGGAATTTGAGGGGAAATTCGCCGCTCTTTTGTCTCCTTTCTAAAATCACCATTGGCAAAACATGGCTAAACGTTTCTAGAAATCCTACCCAGGATTGATAAGTGTTGGTATCATCCTGATCGTTTCGCTGTTGGTATTGTTGTAGAAGGTACTCCGGTCTTATCTCAAATCTTTGCTCTTCTCTTCTCGGCGCATAGCTGTTCTCACGCGGGTGGATTTTATGCGATTTGCGAGTACCTGAAAAATTGTTTAAAAGAATGAAACATGGTCAGATGGGCCAGCACTAGGAGACTAGTCTAGGAACTGATTTTTGTCTTGATTCAAGTTTGTCCTAGCAATGAGTCAAGTCTAGAGAGTCTAGAGAGTCTAGAGAGTCTAGAGATGTTCAAGTATTGGGCTAGATCAGACTAGTAGACAGTAGACTAGTAGACTAGTAGACTAGTAGACGGTAGACTAGTCGACTGGTAGACTGGTAGACTAGTAGACTAGGAGACTAGGAGACTAGTAGACAGTAGACAGTAGACTAGTTAGCTAGTAAACTAGTAGACTAGTAGACGGTGGACTAGCAGACTAGTTAGATAGTAGACTGGTAGACTAGTAGACTAGTAGACTAGTTAGATAGTAGACTAGTAGACAGTAGACTAGTTAGACAGTAGACTAGTAGACGGTAGACTAGTAGACTAGTAGACAGACTTGTAGACTAGTTGGACAGTAGACTAGTTAGACTGACTAAACCTGGACTATTAGACAGAACCAGAGCAGTAAAAGCTTGAACCAAACCAAAACCCGGTTCAGTCTCAAGCCAGTACTAGATCGAACGAACCAGGCTCAACTATTCAGAAACTTGTTCTCTCTCTAGTATTCTATCCCTTCTATTCTATCTCTTCTATTCTATCCCTTCTATTCTATCCCTTCTATCTTCTATCTCTTCTATTCTATCTCTTCTATTCTATCCCTTCTATTCTATCCCTTCTATTCTATCTCTTCTATCTTCCATCTCTTCTATCTTCCATCTCTTCTATTCTATCTCTATCGTTTATCCAGTTTTAATCTGTAGACAAACCCCTCGGATCAGCGTCAATGTAATCGGATCTCCACTCGGGTGCTTTCAAATCGAAGCGATCGATCTGGAAGATGAGATGAGAAAAGATAGCATATTTGTAACAAGATTTTAAATCTCTACAGTATCCAGTATCTAGATGAATCTAGATAACTGATCTTATAAATAACTAGATAACGAACTATCTCATTTCTCGGTTTGTCATTCGTATCCGGAAAGAGGTTTTCCATAAAATCATGAACTTTTTGATAGAGTACTCCGGAAGTCCAACGATTTTTCGGATCATGAGCCCAGCAGCTATAAGTTGGATATTAGATATTATCTGAAATCTGAATACCGTACTTTTTCAGGATACTCTCCAGTTCTGGAATCAGATCCGGACACTCCGGACGATTCAGTGGATTGAGACGTTCCGGTGGGAAAGCCCTGAATATACTATCAGGCTAGGTCTGGCTAGGTCTGGCTAGGTCTGGCTAGGTCTGGCTAGGTCTGGCTAGGTCTGGATAGGTCTGGCTAGGTCTGGTTAGGTCTGGTTAGGTCAGACCTGGGTTTGGCTAGGTCAGACCTGGGTTTGGCTAGGTCTGGCTAGGTCTGGATAGGTCTGGTTAGGTCTGGCTAGGTCTGGCTAGGTCTGGTTAGGTCTGGCTAGGTCTGGTTAGGTCAGACCTGGGTTTGGCTAGGTCAGACCTGGGTTTGGCTAGGTCAGACCTGGGTTTGGCTAGGTCAGACCTGGTTTTGGCTAGGTCAGACTTGGTTTTGGCTAGGTCAGACCTGGGTTTGGCTAGGTCAGACCTGGGTTTGGCTAGGTCAGACCTGGTTTTGGCTAGGTCAGACCTGGGTTTGGCTAGGTCAGACCTGGGTTTGGCTAGGTCTGGCTAGGTCTGGCTAGGTCAGACCTGGGTTTGGCTAGGTCAGACCTGGGTTTGGCTAGGACAGACCTGGTTTTGGCTAGGTCAGACTTGGTTTTGGCTAGGTCAGACCTGGGTTTGGCTAGGTCAGACCTGGGTTTGGCTAGGTCAGACCTGAGTTTGGCAAAAGTCAAAAAAAAGACAAGAAGTACAGAGGAGAGATAAATTAAAAGATAAAAGCGATGAAATTAAACCTGTGCTGCCGGTAAACGAGTTTCCAGAGCAGTATCGCCAAACTGTAGACATCACTCTTGTATTCACCATTGCCGTTTTTCACCTGGAATTTCGCATTTGAAGTTTGATGCCCAAAGAAACCTCCGGCGCCGCATAATCACTAGGACATTCGGTGTGATGATTGTGCTTTCCACTTTTCTCCATCGGATACCGCCTACCGCGCAATTTTGATATGCCGAAATCGGCGATGATCGCTTTCCGCCAATTGTCCGGCATCAGAATACTGGAATTGATGGGATTTCATGGTAAAATAGGATCAAGGCAAGTTCAGGTCCCGACTAAGCCTGTCTCAGGCTAGACCCCAGCCCTGGAGAGCTAGACCGTTTGCTAGACCTCTAGACCGTTTGCTAGAATCTTTGTGCCACCCACTTGTTCGCCGTTAAATCCAAATGTGCCAGCTCATTCGAATGCATGTACACCAGCGCGGACACGATATCGTTCATCCACGCGATGATGTGATGAACGGAGTAGATGCAGATGCGCGTCTTTTTCCCGTCCCACAATGAGATCACTGGAAATCCTCATTTTTTAAAAATCTTTATCGTTCTTGATCTTTATCGTAAACTGTCTAATAAACCTAATAGTAAGCTTGGCTAGATAAGGATAGCTTGACTCAAGCTCTGACATTAACCTGGTCTAGAACAGGATTGATCTAGGTTCAGCTTTGTCAGACTAAGCCCTGGCTCTTGTCAAGCCCTGGCTCTTGTCAAGCCCTGGCTCTTGTCAAGCCCTGGCTCTTGTCAAGCCCTGGCTCTTGTCAAGCCCTGGCTCTTGTCAAGCCCTGGCTCTTGTCAAGCCCTGGCTCTTGTCAAGCCCTGGCTCTTGTCAAGCCCTGGCTCTTGTCAAGCCCTGGCTCTTGTCAAGCCCTGGCTCTTGTCAAGCCCTGGCTCTTGTCAAGCCCTGGCTCTTGTCAAGCCCTGGCTCTTGTCAAGCCCTGGCTCTTGTCAAGCCCTGGCTCTTGTCAAGCCCTGGCTCTTGTCAAGCCCTGGCTCTTGTCAAGCCCTGGCTCTTGTCAAGCCCTGGCTCTTGTCAAGCCCTGGCTCTTGTCAAGCCCTGGCTCTTGTCAAGCCCTGGCTCTTGTCAAGCCCTGGCTCTTGTCAAGCCCTGGCTCTTGTCAAGCCCTGGCTCTTGTCAAGCCCTGGCTCTTGTCAAGCCCTGGCTCTTGTCAAGCCCTGGCTCTTGTCAAGCCCTGGCTCTCTAGACCTCTAGACTCTAGACTCTAGACTAGAGGCTATCTAGACCAGGTCAAGGCTAGGTCAAGGCTAGGTCAAGGCCAGGCACAGACCAGGTCAAGGCCAGGCTCAGAATTTACAAATTTACATTTACATAGCACAAGTTCAGATGAAGATCTAGAATATCTGGCCCTAGGCCAGAATCAAGGGAACAAGATGGATAGAACACTGTACTGGGTGAAACCAGGGTTAGGCCAGAGCCAGCACTAGACCCAGAAGCAAAGCTCCCCATTTCCTCACCATTCTCCATTGTCCCCTCCGGCACGTACTCCAATACCATTCCGAGATTCTTCCCATCCTCGTACTCCATCTTGCCGAGTGCCTGCAAGATAATCGTTTCACTCATCCAATTCCCCTATTCTCACTCACCCTGACAATATTCTGATGTGCCGCGCCGGCATACAAATGTTTCCTGTACTCATTCCTCATCATTTCACAGTGATCATGCGAATCGCTTCGTTTCGGTTCCTTGAGAACGACGAGGAATCTGAAGCGTTAAGGTTTCAGAGGTCGATTTTGAAAGCCAGAGCTTCAGATAGGCTAGTCAAAAGCCATGATAAGTTAACAAAATTCCTTAGTCAGATTACGAATTGTGTTTCGGTCTATGCAACACTCTCTTGTAAATCAAAAGTTTAACAATCGTGAAGAAGTCGAAATTTGGGCGCAAGACTACTTTGGGGGCTTCGAAGGGGCCTTGAAGGGGCCTAGAAGGGGCCTTGAAGGGGCCTAGAAGGGGCCTCGAATTTTTCGTTTTAGGTATGGACGAGACGGATTACAGAGTGGCTACCACGAGACCAGAAGAGGCCCATCGGAAGACCAGCAACGAGGTCTTCCGATGGGTGAGCACAAGAGTGGCAGAAATGGTCAGAGAAAGGATGGCTAGAGTGCAACCACCACCGGTACAAGAAAGCATGCACCAGCACAAGCAAGCAAGCACCAACATAAGCAAGCAGGCAAGCACCAGCACAAGCAAGTCGAAGACTTCGAACCAGGAACAACCAAGATAGGAAACACTGGCTGACAATAGGGATAGAGAAATGTGGAAGCAGGCTGTGCAGGCAGAGAAAGCAGGCTGTGCTCTGCGCCAAAATAGGAACACCTAAGACAAAAGGAACCAAATTTGTACCAAACCCCTAAGTGCGAAGACTGATCAAAAAAGTCTATGCAAGACAAATGGAAAAGCTTAGTTGAAGCGAAAAGCGAAAAGCGAAAAAGCGAAAATCTTTTGGAATAAAGTTTTTTTCTTATTGATTTTTGGGTTAATAGATTATTCAGTTAATAAATTCAGTTAATAAATTTATTCAAAAATTACCTCGAATTTTTAAAACGACACACATAAGTGTTCGCGAATCCGCCACCCGCCAGCTGCTTTTTCTCCTCGATATTCTTCTCTTTAAAGCACTGAAAGGCGATCCCTTGACCGTTTAATGAGTAGCTGAAAATTTGACATTTAAATAGATTTTTAATCCTATAAACTTGTCATTTGTGCCGCTTGTCGCATCGATTTTTATTTGATACGCTTTCTCTTGGCCATCCCTCAGTCGGTCGCTCATTTCTGAAGACAACTTGTACAGGGTGACCGCATGGGCATACCTCGAGGTATTCAAGGAACCAAATTTGGAGAGATAAGGAATTAAATTTATAGAGATAAGGAACCAAATAAATTTAGAGAGATAAGGAACCAAATTTAGAGAGATAAGGAACCAAATTTAGAGATAAGGAACCAAATTTAGAGAGATAAGGAACCAAATTTACCTCGAGGTATGGGTCTACCTCGAGGACCAGGCGGGCATTGCGCTCAAGTCGGCAACGGTCGGGTATGGGTCTACCTCGATCCCTTCCCCACTTCAGTCTTCAAGGATCTCGCTTGAATATTTGCTACTACCACCAAGATCTGCACCGATAGAAGCTCCAGCTGGACCCACGCTCAAAGCCTTCAACCCAAACCACTGCGACCCTCTTGAAGGAAGGCGAAGACCTCTTGAAGCTCCAGAAAGCCTCAAAAAGCTCCAGAAAGCTTCAAAAAGCTCCAGAAAGCCTCAAAAAGCTCCTCTTTTGCGACCAGGCGGGCATTGCGCTCAAGTCGGCAACGGGCGGGTATAAGTGGTCCGCTCAAGCGCCATCCATTTTCAGGGCTAGTTGATTCGGCAGTTGATTCGGTGAGTTGTTACACACTCCTTAGCGGGTATCAACTTTCATGGCCACCGTCCTGCTGTCTATATCAACTAACGCCTTTCATGGGATCTCATGAGTGGACACTTAGGCACTTTAACCCGACGTTTGGTTCATGGGTATACCTCGAGGTATGGGTATGACTTTGTGCGTGTTACTCTAATAGTAGTGCACCCCGGCGAGCCGAGTTGATGACGATTTTACGGTTTCAAAGCTTTTGCAGAAGCTGCAGAAGCTCAACACTCTAATCACCCACTAGATCTTATCGTCAGCTACATTTTCCGATATCGATAGGTTCTGATAAGCGGTTCTCGAGATTTCGAGCAATTTAGGCGACGCTCAGGGTGCACTACTATTAGAGAAAATACGGTAAGTATTGTTACTCCTCGAGATTAGCCAAATCTCCTCGAGATCTCATGAGTAACATACCAAAATGTTATTAAGAGTCTAGGGAAACGAAATATCTGAATGGATTTTTGAGACAATGATTGTGAAAGATTTTACCTGTCCATTTTACCTTTTTACTCTAAGCAAGGCCAGTTCTTTGTACTAAGGCTATCCAGGCTAGGGTTGATTATAAGACTAGAGGACAGGTCTGGATCTGAGTCTGGGTTTGCCTAATATAGCCTAAGCCTGACCAGTTCTAGCCAAGCTTAAGCCTGACTAGTTCTAGCCAAGCTTAAGCCTGACCAGTTCTAGCCCAGTCGTAGCCTGACCAGTTCTAGCCAAGCTTAAGCCTGACCAGTTCTAGCCAAGCTTAAGCCTGACCAGTTCTAGCCCAGCCTAAGCCTGACCAATTCTAGCCAAGCTTAAGCCTGACCAGTTCTAGCCCAGCCTAAGCCTGACCAGTTCTAGCCAAGCTTAAGCCTGACCAGTTCTAGCCCAGTCTTAGCCTGACCAGTTCTAGCCAAGCTTAAGCCTGACCAGTTCTAGCCCAGCCTAAGCCTGACCAGTTCTAGCCCAGCCTAAGCCTGACCAGTTCTAGCCCAGTCTTAGCCTGACCAGTTCTAGCCAAGCTTAAGCCTGACTAGTTCTAGCCAAGTTTAAGCAGACATTGAGGCCAGATTTGTCAACCCAGGTGACTTTTGAATAGGCGGATCGGATCTTGAGTAGAAGCCAAGTTTAGGCAGACATTGAGGCCAGTTAAGTAGAAAATAGGTTAAAGCCAGGCTATGATCTGTCAGAACTTGGTCAGGACTAAACCAAACTAGACCCAAGATTGCCAGCTTGGTTCTAACTGATAGTTAGGCTAATGCACCGGCTAAACCAGCTCGGCTCAGTGTCTAATTGTTAGTCGAGGCCAAGCCAGGTCAGTGTTAGTTTATACTGAATACCTGCCAGGCCTGGATTAAGTAAAATAGGGCTCAGGCAGTGCAGAACAACAGTCCAAAACATCTCTAAGTACAAAGCAAGCCCTAGGCAACAGTGCAGAACATCTCTAAGTACAAAGCAAGCCCTGGGCCCCGACCTGACCTGTCAAGCTATTCTGGGCCCGGGATATGTCCAAGAAACAGCTACAGAACATTTCTAAGTACACATTTAACGTACAAGTAAACAAGTTTTAAGTCAAAGTATGTACAAAGTACATAACTGTACTTTGTACATAAGAAACAATAATTTAAGAAAGTCGAATAAGAAACGATAATTTTGAAAATTTTGTGCCAAAAATTAGCCAAAAAAATGAATCAAATTCAGCCTTGAAAGTGTGTTTTCTAATGAAAAAAAAGGCGGAAAATCAGGCAAAAACTGATAACAGCTTTTTCTGCCCAATGTTTATCACTTTCGCCCTCAAAGTTACGCGAATTTTTCGCCCAAGTCAAACATTTTATGCTATTTGCAGAAAAATAAACAAAAGCTTTCGAATTCGAATAACTTATGATGAATTCGAACATTCGAATAACTTGTGCGAAAATTGAAGCCAACCTTGGCACAAGGGGTGTGCTTTTGCCTCTGATTAGCCGGCTTTAGCCTCTGATTAGCCGGCTTTAGCCTCTGATTAGCCGGCTTTAGCCTCTGATTAGCCGGCTTTAGCCTCTGATTAGCCAGCTTTTGCCTCTGATTAGCCGGCTTTTGCCTCTGATTAGCCGGCTTTAGCCTCTGATTAGCCGGCTTTTGCCTCTGATTAGCCGGCTTTAGCCTCTGATTAGCCGGCTTTTGCCTCTGATTAGCCGGCTTTTGCCTCTGATTAGCCGGCTTTTGCCTCTGATTAGCCGGCTTTAGCCTCTGATTAGCCGGCTTTAGCCTCTGATTAGCCGGCTTTAGCCTCTGATTAGCCGGCTTTAGCCTCTGATTAGCCGGCTTTTGCCTCTGATTAGCCGGCTTTAGCCAAGCCATGTCGTGACTGGCCATAGAGAAAAGGAACCAAATTTGTAGAGAAAAGGAATTTGTAGACAAAAGGAACCGGGGGTGGGACAAATGCGACCTTTTTTTTACGCACCTGGACGGCGCACCTTTTTTTGCTGGAAGCCTTTTCCAGCGTGGAAGCCTTTTTCCTGGAAGCCTGGAAGCCTTAGGCAAGGCCGTAGAGCTTCGAAAATCTTTCATAGAAGGGAATCGTATGCGTAGATTTCGAATTTCGACAAATCAGACCTCGCTGACACGTCAAATTTGGGCTAAAAGGCAAAAACTACGCAACTTAACGCTTTTCCGCAGTTTTTGCCTTTTAGCCCAAATTTGACGTGTCAGCGAGGTCTGATTTGTCGAAATTCGGAATCTACGCATACGATTCCCTTATATGGAAATATTTTCGAAGCTCTACGACCTTGCTTTGAAGCTTTGAAGCTAAGGCCTTTTCCAGCAAAAAAAAAGGTGCGCAAATGTCCAGGTGTGCAAAAAAAAAGTCGCATTTGTCCCACCCCCAAGGAACCAAAGTTTTATATGAAAGGAACTAGATTTGTAGAGAAAAGGAACCATAGAGAGACCATAGAGAGGCCATAGAGAGACCATAGACCATAGAAAGGACACTTCAAGCTTTCAAATAACATGTATATTATTAGATTGTCCCATAATTCAGAGATTTTTTGATTAGTACCCTATTGGAAGCGATGTTTGAACACAAGTCGAGTCGGGAACCCAAATTTACTCCGATTGTTGGCGAAGTTTTTAGGTTTTTAGGTTGTCCCATAAAAACCCAGAGATCTTTATTTTAATCAATAGGGGTAGGCTAGTTTGCGCAATTTTTTTTGCGCAACAGGGTCATTTGCGCAACTGGGTCGTTTGCGCAACTCGCCATAACTTTCTTCTAAGTGGACCAATCTTTATGACTTTGGTGTCATTTTGTTACACTTATTGAGATCTACAAAATGACACCAAAATCATAAAGATTGGTCCACTGAGAAGAAAGTTATGGTGAGTTGCGCAAATGACCCAGTTGCGCAAGTGACCCTGTTGCGCAAAAAAAATTCCGGAAACTAGCCTACCCCAATCAATCCTCAAAACCTTTGTATTTATCTTTTTTTTTCTTTTTTATGCTTAAAATTTCTTCTTTCTTGCACTAACATTCATTTTTTAGGAATCGACACGAGAAGAGAGTTGCAGTTGATCGAATGAAGCCAACTCGAGAAGAAAACCACGCTTTACTGCTTCGCCTTACTGCTTCAACGATTTTTAAGAGGGATTTTAGCGGCCAACCGCTGAAATCAATCAATTCAGCACGAGAAATCAATGAATTTTATGGGGAAAAAATCGTCGGAACGAGTGCTGCATAGGAATGGTTTCACAGATTCAAGACAGGCAACAATAGGATCAAACGGAAGAGGAGAATCGACCGACTCCGACTTTGGAGAAGCGAAGGAAAGTGGATCGATCGATTCTGAGGCACTGACTCCTGCGAAACCCCGATGGATGAACTCAGAAATTGGCTGAACCCAGAGATTGGCTGGACCTTACTGCGGACCGATCGATCGATGAGTGACGACCCACCAAATTCCTTGCGATTCCGACCTATTTAGCAAAAGATTCGGATTTCGGAGCAGATTCGGAATCAGCGTAAAATTCTGCATCGAATGGATCGATTCTGCATAAAAATGGATCGATTCTGCATCGAATGGATCGTTTCTGCATCGAATGGATCGATTCTGCATAAAAATGGATCGATTCTGCATCGAATGGATCGATTCTGCATCGAATGGATCGATTCTGCATAAAAATGGATCGATTCTGCATCGAATGGATCGTTTCTGCATAAAAATGGATCGATTCTGCATCGAATGGATCGATTCTGCATCGAATGGATCGTTTCTGCATAAAAATGGATCGATTCTGCATCGAATGGATCGTTTCTGCATAAAAATGGATCGATTCTGTATCGAATGGATCGTTTCTGCATAAAAATGGATCGATTCTGCATCGAATGGATCGATTCTGCATAAAAATGGATCGATTCTGCATCGAATGGATCGTTTCTGCATAAAAATGGATCGATTCGGCATCGTATGGATCGATTCTGCATAAAAATGGATCGATTCTGCATCGAATGGATCGTTTCTGCATAAAAATGGATCGATTCTGCATCGTATGGATCGATTCTGCATAAAAATGGATCGATTCAATCAACTTGGGTGCGAAAGAAACCGACATTGCTGATGAAGCTGACATCAGCTCGTCACTGACATATCGTCAGCTGGAGAAGAGAAGCCTGATGAGGAATCTTCTCGAAAACACCATCCGATCCGATCAGCAAAATGGCACCTTCCGAGCAATCGATGAGTTGAAAGAAGAAACGATTAAAGATCTGATCGACATTACTGTTTCATCCAAGAGCCTGGACATCACTGTTACACCCAAATGCTCCCTTCAAAGCACATATTAAAGAGCTGATGTTGCGTGACGCCTCAAAGCAAATATTAAAGCACAATGTGAAGAATGAATGGTCAACGGATTGAGGCCTCTCACGAAAGGAAGGGATCCCGCCACCATCCATGGAAATTTACTTGACTTGGGTTTGAAACGCTTGAATTTTTGAAACGAATGAGCTGCCCAAGCATCTGATCGTTTACTTCTTCAAGAGTTGTGGAATTACGACAAAAATGAAACCGACATTGCTGATGACGCTGACGTCAGCTCGTCACTGACATACGGCAGCTGGAGAAGAGAAGCCTGATGAGGAATCTTCTCAAAAACACCATCCGATCCGATCAGCAAAATGGCACCTTCCGAGCATTTGATGAGATGAAAGAAGAAACGCTGTTACATCCAAGAGCCGGTACATCACTGTTATACCCAAACGCTCCCTTCGAAGCACATATTAAAGAGCTGATGTTACGTGAGGCCTCAAAGCAAATATTAAAGCACAATATGAAGAATGAATGGTCAACGGATCGAGGACTGAGCTGCCGAAGCATCTAATCGTTTACTTCTTCAAGAGTTGTGGAATTACGACAAAAAAGAAACCGACATTGCTGATGAAGCTGACGTCAGCTCGTCACTGACATACGGCAGCTGGAGAAGAGAAGCCTGATGAGGAACCTTCTCGAAAACACCATCCGATCCGATCAGCAAAATGGCACCTTCCGAGCATTCGATGAGTTGAAAGAAGAAACGATTAAAGATCTGATCGGCATTGCTGTTTCATCCAAGAGCCGGTACATCACTGTTATACCCAAACGCTCCCTTCGAAGCACATATTAAAGAGCTGATGTTACGTGAGGCCTCAAAGCAAATATTAAAGCACAATATGAAGAATGAATGGTCAACGGATCGAGGACTGAGCTGCCGAAGCATCTAATCGTTTACTTCTTCAAGAGTTGTGGAATTACAACAAGAAAGAAAACTCTAATAGTAGTGCAGGTTGGTTGGCTTGGACTTAGTGCGAAGGCTAGCACCCTCGCACTAAGTCTATTTGGGTTTGGGCTAAATCCCCATTAGGCTTAGGCTTAGGTTGAAAAAAATAGTAGTGCGCACTACTATTACAGAAAATACTTTAAATGAGAATTTACTTTTTTCAGGGCAAAGTCAAACGAAAACAATCGTTGAGAACTTTTCCACAAAATTCGTACCTTAAAATTGATATTTTCCAATAAACAAAACTTTTCAGAGCACTTCCTCATTCCATTCCAAAACTCTAGTTTAACGATTTTTGAAAAAAGTAAAATCTCTTTGATTTCGGGTTTTTCGAAATCTCTCTCTCTCTCTCTCAAATTTGAAAACTTTTACCCGTCTTTGTTCTCGTTTGAAATTTATGGTAGACGGATATTTCTCTCAGCAAGTCTGCTAGGAGAAAAGTTTCTCATAGCAGACTTCTTACAATTGCCGTAAAAAGTGGATAGATGAATGAAAAAGTTGGTAGCAGACGAACCGTAGTGCGTTGAAATGCTTTGTGCTCAAAAAGCTGTAAACATGTCTTTTTCAGGTCGATTTCAGTTTCAGGTCAATCGTCGTTTCAGGTCAATCGTCGATTTAGGATGGCTGAAGTTTTTTTGTGGACCAAAACTGGTCGGGTCAAGTCAGAATGGCTTAAACACATCGTCCAGTAGAAAAGAAGAGTCAGAAAGAGTCAGAAGCCACGTATACCGTTCCACATAATGATCCACTGATTTTTGCAGAAACGGTTTCTATTTCTCAAAGAACCCGATGGCTTTCGAAGTTATTGGCATAATCTTAGAGAGGATAAACTCCGATATTCAAGACAGGACTTTAAGAATGGTGGGATTGGGCGGCGATTCAAGAATGGTGGGATTGGGCAGCGATTGAAGAATGGTGGGATTGGGCAGCGATTCAAGAATAATAGGATTGGGCAGCGATTGAAGAATGGTGGGATTGGGCAGCGATTCAAGAATAATAGGATTGGGCAGCGATTGAAGAATGGTCGGATTGGGCAGCGATTGAAGAATGGTGGGATTGGGCAGCGATTCAAGAATAATAGGATTGGGCAGCGATTGAAGAATGGTCGGATTGGGCAGCGATTGAAGAATGGTGGGATTGGGCAGCGATTCAAGAATAATAGGATTGGGCAGCGATTGAAGAATGGTCGGATTGGGCAGCGATTGAAGAATGGTGGGATTGGGCAGCGATTCAAGAACAATAGGATTGGGCAGCGATTCAAGAACAATAGGATTGAGCAGCGATTCAAGAATGATAGGATTGGGCAGCGATTCGAGAATGATAGGATTGGGCAGCGATTCAAGAATGGTGGGATTGGGCGGCGATCTTATCGACAGGATGCATGAAGTTATGCTTTGTTTCAAAGAAGATGAATGAATCCAATCCAATCAATTATCGATGAATGAATCCAATTATCCAATGCAACGTGGAATTCTCCTTTTTGGCGCCGGAATTGCAACAAAAGTTTGATTTTTATGCAGCGTGGCGCTCCGATTCACATAGCGCACACAGGAATGGTTGCAACGTAAGAGAATCCCTGTTCTCTCTTGGTTGACATGTTCTCCTGACTTGAATGTTATCGAAAACGTACGAGGATTTGTGGTTGTTTATGGCATTTTGCCCATACGAAAGCTTATGGGCAAAATGACGCAAAATGACGCAAAATGACGGCAAATTTATGACGAAAACAAGAAGAGTATCGAAACGTTGATGAGCTTAAGCTTGCCATTGGATGGATCAGATGGACGCGTGGATGGATCAGATCGACTAGAAATTGATTAAATCTAAACTGCTCTTGTCTGACCTGGCTTACCGATCTGGTTGACCTAGCTAGATCCGGTTGATCTAGTTGACCTAGCTAGATCCGGTTGATCTGGTTGATCTAGCTAGATCCGGTTGATCTGGTTGATCTAGCTAGATCCGGTTGATCTGGTTGACCTAGCTAGATCCGGTTGATCTGGTTGATCTAGCTAGATCCGGTTGATCTGGTTGACCTAGCTAGATCCGGTTGATCTGGTTGACCTAGCTAGATCCGGTTGATCTGGTTGACCTAGCTAGATCCGGTTGATCTGGTTGATCTAGCTAGATCCGGTTGATCTGGTTGACCTAGCTAGATCCGGTTGATCTGGTTGACCTAGCTAGATCCGGTTGATCTGGTTGACCTAGCTAGATCCGGTTGATCTGGTTGATCTAGCTAGATCCGGTTGATCTGGTTGACCTAGCTAGATCCGGTTGATCTAGTTGATCTAGCTAGATCCGGTTGATCTGGTTGACCTAGCTAGATCCGGTTGATCTAGTTGACCTAGCTAGATCCGGTTGATCTGGTTGACCCAGCTAGATCCGTTCATTCTTATCATTTAAAATCCATCCACTTTCGCTAGACTATAGTTAACTTTAGACAAAACAACTGACTTCTTAGACTGCACTTCTTCCATGAGTCTTGAGGAGTTATTGTCGTTAAACTAACGACAGGATTGAGACGACAGGACTCAGATAGACAAGTACTTAGACGAGATCGATCTTTCGTTTACCCTTAGCACTGTCATCCAATCTATGATTATCTGAAGGTTAGCTGTGGTTAGACAATCCCTCGACCCTTCCCCGCAATCCATCATTCATTCGATTTCCATTCTGACAGATCTCGAGAGCTTTCCCCTTTTTCTTCGCTCAAGGCAATGCCAAAATGTCTTTGATGGAAAGGAGATGCACAAAAATTTCAAGGTTACCCTTTCCCTTTCGGTTTTTCTCTTTTCTTTTCTTTTCCACATTCCAATTCCATTTCTGATTCGATCACAGCTTTTCCATTTTCTTTTCTTGTTTATTTTCTTTTCTTTTCTATTTTCTTTTCCATTTTCTTTTCTATTTTCTTTTCATTTTCATTTTCATTTCTTTTTCATATCCTTGATACTCGTATCGTTTCTCGTTTCTCAACAAAAACTTTGCTTTTCGCATTTTTTTCGCTTGAATCATTTCTAAATTTTCTTTCTTTTTGATTTCGCACCCAGGTAGGCACACCCAGGTAGGCGCACCCAGGTAGGCGCATCCAGGTAGGCGCATCCAGGTAGGCGCATCCAAGTAGGCGCATCCAAGTCAGCGCATCCAAGTAGGCGCATCCAAGTCGGTTCATCCAGGTAGGCACATCCAGGTAGGCACATCCGAGCATACGGGCTTGGGTCAACTCAAACAAGAATGGAAAACGGAAACGGATCAATGGCGCTTGATGGGATTTGGTGGATTCATTCAACTTCACTACAGCAATCGGAAGGCCAGCTCGTTCATTATTTCAAAATGAAGTCAACTATCGATATAAAAAGCTAAAAGATTCTTGAAGCTGAAGGATGAATGAAATTTTGGCTCTTCTTAAAGAACTATTAGGTTGTCCAGTTATGAATGCGCGCCTGCTCTTGAACAGCGTACCTTAGGGCTATACAATTTTATCAAACCCTATTCTCTATATGCTGTTCAAGATTTCTTATTTATTACAATTTTTCGTGTTTTTGACGTTAAACTAATTCATTTTTGATTTAATTTCCGTGTTTAGATGACCGAGACAAAGTTTCGTCTTCGTGCCAGTCTTTGGTATGACTGCAAATTAGGCAAAAATGCCGTTGAATCTCATCGAGATCTCTGCAAAGTATTTGGCGAAGATGCTATTTCGGAAAGCCAGTGTCGCCGATGGTTTCAACGATTTCGAGAAGGAAATGAATTTTTGGAAGACGAAGACCACCAACGATGACCTCCTGCGATCAATAATGCAGTACTGAAGCAGTCGATCGAAATGGATCCTCGACAAACTACACGCGAACTTGCAGAAATATTTAGAGTAAGCCCTCAAACAATTTCCGAGCATTTAAATCAATTGGGGAAAACAAGCCGACAAGGGAAATGGGTTCCTCATCTTCTCAGCAATGCCAATAAAGCTACTCGTGTCCCTATGGCGGGTATTCTTCTTCGTTTGGCAAAAAATACTGGGTTTTACGATGAAATCCTTACTTGCGATGAAAAATGGATTCAATATGATAATTCTACATGAAAACGGCAATGGCTAGAACCTGGTGAGGAGCCAATACCAACACCAAAACCCGACTTCCATGGCAAGAAAGTAATGCTTACTGTCTGGTGGAATTCCCAAGGCATTGTTTATTTTGAGCTGCTTAAACCCGGACGTACAATGACGGGTGAAACGTATGCACAACAACTGGAAGGAGTGAACAGTGTATTGCTACAAAAAGGCCTTGATCCTTTAAACATAAAGTTCATTCAAGATAACGCCCGTCCACATGTTGCAAAGATTGTTCAGGAAAAACTCGAAGAGTTGGGCTGAGAAACTCTTCCGCATCCGCCATATTCTCCGGATATTTCCCTTTCGAATTACCATTTATTTCGCTCAATGCGAAACCATTTGACTGGTTCAAAGATGTTCAAGAGGTCGAAAAATGGTTGGCCGACCTCTTTGCCTTAAAACAAGCCAATTTTTACGCCGACGGAATTCATTCTTTGCATGGAAGATGGAAACAAATATTGTTAACAAATGGTGAATATATTGTTGATTGAGCTGTTAAACTGTTGGTTTTAAAATACCGTATTTACTCTATTAGTGGGGTCCTCTCTAATAGTGGGGTCCTCTCTAATAGTGGGGTCGTCTGGAGGGGGGTTGAAAAAATAGTGGGGTCCTCTCGAATTGGAAGAAGATATTGGTAACGAAAGTGATACATCAATTGTTGATCTCTTGGATTAGTTCTTTTACTGTTTGTTAATGTTTTGTTACGGTTAAAGCTAAATAAAATATGAAGCCAAACTTGTTTTGTCAAGAATTTCGGAGAAAAATTGATATCTTTTCAATTTAAAACTTTGGTTTTATGTTCTTTTAAATTTCTCTAATAGTGGGGTCCTCTCTAATAGTGGGGTCGTCTGGAAGGGGATTGAAAAAATAGTGGGGGACCCCACTAATAGAGTAAATACGGTAACGAGTTGTTACCTTAAAAACGCGCATTTATAACTTGACAACCTAATAGATACAAGAAAATGATGAATGTAATCTTGAGTTTGATTGCTTTGAGTTTGCTTGATTAAATAGTTATTTAAATAGATATTTAAATAGATATTTAAATAGTTATTTAAATAGATATTTAAATAGCTATTTAAATAGATATGTACTCACCAAAACGTCTTTTATCTGGCACACGATTTTCTTTCTCGTTTTTCTTTTCATTTTTTGTAAATCTTCGACTTGTCAAAAGAATTTAAAGAAGATTTTTCTTCTCTAAATCATTAGAAACGAATTAGAGACGAATTTCTCCGTTCGTTTTCTCATTTGCGAAGATTTTCCCCCCAAAAAAAAAGGAAAGTCTACGATAAAAACGGAAAAAAAAGCAATGCCAAGTGAGCGGACATCAAAAGAAAATGAGATCGACACCGAAATTGGCTCTTTTTCTCAATATCCCCTAAATTCTCTTTGACATTTCCCTCATCCTGGATGGCATTCAAGTGAAAGAAAATGTTTTTACGACCTTTTGAACATTTTAAACTTTTCCTTGTTTCATTATCGCATTTTTCACTTTTTCAACTCTTGGATTCAGCTTTTTCTCGTACTGCCGTACTCGATTTTTCTCGTATGCCTTGAAAACTTGCAAATGTACTCTTTCTAATGCACTAAGATGGAAAGGAAATGCTCTACCTTGAACTGACTAGCTTTGTGACTAGCTAGACTGGCTTTGGTCAACTTTTAGAAGTGTCGAAGTCGAAGTCGAAGTCGAACTCAGCTTCTAGACTTTTCTAGAACTTGAACTTTAGTTTGATGTAAAGCCAAGAATAAAGCAAAGAATAAAGCCAAGTAAAAAGCCAAATAAAAAGCAATTTCCAAGAGAAAATCTATTCCAAATCAATGCCAAATCTATTCCAAATCTATTCCAAATCTATGCCAAATCTTTATCCAAATCTTTCACTGACTGGTTTAGCGTCTTTTCATCTCAATTTTCCACTCAGTTTTCCCCTGTCAAATCAATCGTTCATCTTTTATTTGATTTACTCAAAACTACAGGTTTTCACAGCAAGAAAATCGTATCGTTTTCATTCAAATAACTCAAATTCTGCTTAAAACCTTGATTTAGAGAGCTGACTGATATTTAGTTGAGGTTCAAGGGTAAGCATCAGGCTCCAGGGTAAGCCTCAGGCTCCAGGGTAAGCAGCAGGTTCCAGGGTAAGGACCAGGCTACAGGGTAAGCCTCAGGCTCCAGGGTAAGCAGCAGGTTCCAGGGTAAGCCTCAGGCTCCAGGGTAAGCAGCAGGTTCCAGGGTAAGCCTCAGGCTCCAGGGTAAGCAGCAGGTTCCAGGGTAAGCCTCAGGCTCCAGGGTAAGCAGCAGGTTCCAGGGTAAGCAGCAGGTTCCAGGGTAAGGACCAGGCTACAGGGTAAGCATCAGGCTCCAGGGTAAGCAGCAGGTTCCAGGGTAAGCAGCAGGTTCCAGGGTAAGCAGCAGGTTCCAGGGTAAGGACCAGGCTTCAGGGTAAGCATCAAGCTTCAGGGTAAGCAGCAGGTTCCAGGGTAAGGACCAGGCTCCAGGGTAAGCAGCAGGCTCCAGGGTAAGCATCAAGGCCAGGCCGATCAGGAACAGGCTTAGCTCAGCCAGCTCAGCCTTAGATATCAATACGGCCGGTACTCTATTACTGCAATCTAATTTTTTCTGTTCTGTTCTCTCTTTTCTTTCTGTTCTTTCTTTTCTTTCTGTTCTTTCTGTTCTTTCTTTTCTTTCTGTTCTTTCTGTTCTTTCTTTTCTGTCCTGTTCTCTCTTTTCTTTCTGTTCTTTCTATTCTTTCTTTTCTTTCTATTCTTTCTGTTGAATGAATCCATCGAAGATTTCAATGGATTCTAGGTATGGAAAATCTCAAAATCTCAATCTAAATCTCTCTAAATCTCATTTTTTTTAAAAAATCCGATCCTTTTCACCGTTCTCCTTTCTTTTCTCTCTCCAATTTCGGCATGCCAATCGAGTTTTTTTTGTTCGTTCATTTTTCTTTCAAAAACATAGATCTCAATCGTTTTCGATTTGGAAAAGCTTTTCTGTGAAAAGTTCTGCTTTTTCCGGAAAGCTATTTCGTTTTCGACTCATTTTTTTTATAAAGTTGATAATTCTTAAGAGTAATTTGTAAATTTAGGGGAATTTGAAGGGAATTTAGGGGAATTTGAAGGGAATTTAGGGGAATTTGAAGGGAATTTAGGGGAATTTGAAGGGAAATTTATGGATTAATGACAATTTTATGGAAAGTTTAAGGCAAATTTATGGATTGATCACAATTTTGTGGCAAGTTTAGGGCAAATTTAGGCTCAGGCTCTAGGAGAAATTCTAGGGCAACATCTAGGAGAAATTCTAGGACAACATCTAGGACAACATCTAGGGCAAAAACCAGGACAACATCCAGGACAACATCTAGGACAACATCTAGGACAACATCTAGGAGAAATTCTAGGGCAACATCTAGGACAACATCTAGGGCAAAAACCAGGACAACATCCAGGACAACATCTAGGACAACATCTAGGAGAAATTCTAGGACAACATCTAGGACAACATCTAGGGCAAATTCTACGGTAAATTTAGGGAAATATGGCTATTTTAAGGAAAGTTCATGGAAATCTGCAAATTTACGACAAATTTTTTGTTTGTTTCATTTGTTTCCCTTTCGGTTCCGATTTGGTTCCCATTCGGTTCCCATTTAGGGTCGATTTGGTTCCCATTTAGGGCGGATTTGTTCTCCTTTCGGTTCCGTTTCGGTTCCGTTTCGGTTCGCATTCGGTTCCGATTCTCTTCCGATTCTCTTCCCATTCGTTTCCGATTCGGGTATCTTTTTGTCTTGTTTTCCTTTCGGTTCGACTTCGGTTCCGGTTCGGTTCGCATTCGGTTTCCATTTAGGTCCAATTTGTTTCCCATTCGTTTCCCCATTCGTTTCCCCTTCGTTTCCCCTTCGTTTCCCATTCGTTTCCCATTCGTTTCCAACTCGGGTGTCTTTTTGCCTTGTTTGTATTGGAATGAAAAGTCGAATCGACCTCTATTTGGTATCATTTGAAAGACTGAAATCTCCTCTGTACAATGATCTAAAAAGTTAGCAAAAATATAATCTCTGGACAAAGTTATAGGCCTCTAAAGTGTGACGACCCATTTTGAGCCGATTTGTTTCCATTTCGAATCAGATTTGGTCCCATTTCGGTTTCTATTTGAGGCCGATTCGTTTCCAATTCGTTTCCCCTTCGTTTCCCCTTCGTTTCCCCTTCGTTCCCCATTCGTTTCCCCTTCGTTTCCCATTCGTTTCCCCTTCGTTTCCCATTCGTTCCCCATTCGTTTCCAACTCGGGTGTCTTTTTGCCTTGTTTGTATTGGAATGAAAAGTCGAATCAACCTCTATTTTGTATCATTTGAAAGCCTGAAATTTCATCTGTACAATGATCTAAAAAGTTAGCAAAAATATAATCTCTGGACAAAGTTATAGGCCTCTAAAGTGTGAGCAGCCGTTCAAAATCCCCGGAAACTACGGAAGAGCCAAATTTTCAAGCACAAAGTCCACTAGAAAGAGTTTTTCTCTCAAAAATTCCAAGTTCCAGTCCAACGTGACCATTCCAACTTTCTTTTTTCAAAATATTTCCGTTTTCCCCATTTTTCTCTCAAAAATATCAGTTTATCCGTTTTTTGGAAATCGGAAAAATTTTTTATTTCTATGGATTTCTTGAGATATTCTTTATGAGATTTCCGAGTCTTTTCTTCTCAATTTTCTTTATTTTATTTGATACTTTAGAAATGGGCGTTTCTCTAGAAATGAGCCTTCTATTTCTCCTCTTCACTCTTCAAACAATTACCGCGTTGAATCGAGAAGAGAAATTCGCCAATCCGCCGACAAATTATGAGTAAATTGAAGAATTTATTGGATTTTTGGATAGATTTTTGGATAGATTTTCAGAAATTCAAAGCCTA
The DNA here is from genome assembly GCA_958450365.1 of Mesorhabditis belari. Taxonomy (NCBI): domain Eukaryota; kingdom Metazoa; phylum Nematoda; class Chromadorea; order Rhabditida; family Rhabditidae; genus Mesorhabditis; species Mesorhabditis belari. Next base: position 25,537 of record CAUEEP010000063.1, read on the forward strand.
GCACAGCTTCAAACTTAGACTTAGCTCTAGAAGCTCTAGAAGCTCTAGAAGCTCTAGAAGCCCTAGAAACAGCGCTAGAAGCTCTAGAAGCTCTAGAAGCTCTAGAAGCTCTAGAAGCTCTAGAAGCTCTAGAAGCTCTAGAAGCTCTAGAAGCTCTAGAAGCTCTAGAAGCCCTAGAAACAGCGCCAGAAGCTCCAGAAGCTCCAGAAGCTCTAGAAGCTCCAGAAGCTCCAGAAGCTCCAGAAGCTCTAGAAGCCCCAGAAACAGCGCCAGAAGCTCTAGAAGCTCTAGAAGCTCTAGAAGCTCTAGAAGCTCTAGAAGCTCTAGAAGCTCTAGAAGCTCTAGAAGCCCTAGAAACAGCGCTAGAAGCTCTAGAAGCTCTAGAAGCTCTAGAAGCTCTAGAAGCTCTAGAAGCTCTAGAAGCTCTAGAAGCTCTAGAAGCTCTAGAAGCTCTAGAAGCTCTATTGCTTTGCTCTAGTTGACTAGAGCAATCTTTTTCTAGAGCTTCTAGTGCTAAGCTTTCTGGCTAAGCTCTTCTACAGGCTTGTCCAAGACTAAAGAAATTGAGAATTTCAAGACTATCTTACATTAAATTGACATTAAATGACATTAATAAATGCCATATTGGAAAGAATTTCCCGGAAGGAACCATATTGGAATCAAATTCCTGAAAGGAACCATATTGGAGCCAAATTCCTGAAAGGAGCCATATTGGAACCATATTGGAATCAAATTCCTGAAAGGAACCATATTGGAACCATATGACATCATTAAATAACAATAAAAAAGCAAAAACTCATTTTAAGCCATTTTTTGCGGTTAAAACCTTGGCTAAAACCTAAAATTTTCAGGAAACACCTCGTTTTTCGCATTTTCCCCAACACCAGCCAACAACTTGACGCTCTCAACAGACTTTATATGAAATCGCACGAGTACGAGGTATTGTTATTCGGTATATATTGTCAAGAAGTATATAAGGCAACAGGTAGTTCCAGAGTAGTATCTAAAAAGTAAATAGTAGTAGAATCTAAATAAATAGTAGTAGAATCTAGATTTCTAAAAAACTCTTTTTTTATTCCCTATGAGTTCTCTTTCAGAAATCAAAAGAATTGAAATCAAAAGAGTAAATATAAAGGTTTTTTTGAGCTTTTTAATAGCTCTCGAATGCAGCTAACATTTCTTGCGCGAATCCAGTCTATCAGAATGCCTCAGGCACACATTGGCTCAGGCTTTGACTCAGGCAAACATTGGCTTAGCTCAGGCTCAGGTAAATATTGGCTCAGGCTTTGGCTCAGGCTTTGGCTCAGGCTTTGGCTCAGGCTTTGGCTCAGGCTTTGGCTTTGGCTCAGGCTTTGGCTCAGGCTTTGGCTCAGGCTTTGGCTCAGGCTTTGGCTCAGGCTTTGGCTCAGGCTTTGGCTTTGGCTCAGGCTTTGGCTCAGGCTTTGGCTCAGGCTTTGGCTCAGGCTTTGGCTCAGGCTTTGGCTCAGGCTTTGGCTCAGGCTTTGGCTTTGGCTCAGGCTTTGGCTCAGGCTTTGGCTCAGGCTTTGGCTCAGGCTTTGGCTCAGGCTTTGGCTCAGGCTTTGGCTCAGGCTTTGGCTTTGGCTCAGGCTTTGGCTCAGGCTTTGGCTCAGGCTTTGGCTCAGGCTTTGGCTCAGGCTTTGGCTCAGGCTTTGGCTCAGGCTTTGGCTCAGGCTTTGGCTCAGGCTTTGGCTCAGGCTTTGGCTCAGGCAAACATTGCCTTAGCTTAGGCTCAGGCAAATATTGGCTTAGCTCAGGCTCAGGCAAATATTGGCTTAGCTCAGGCTCAGGCAAACATTGGCTTGGCTCAGGCTCAGGCAAACATTGCCTTAGCTCAGGCTCAGGCAAACATTGGCTCAGGCTTTGACTCAGGCAAACATTGGCTTGGCTCAGGCTCAGGTAAACATTGACTTAACTCAGGCTCAGGCAAATATTGGCTCAGGCTTTGGCTCAGGCAAACATTGGCAAAAGGTTGGGCTTGATTTTTGAGCAAAATTCTTCAAAAATCAGTTATCAGTGGCAAACAAAACCAAAGTGAGCAATCAAAAACAAATTGATCAAATCACAAATTTTAGTTGGACTTCTGGAAATCGGCCACCGGTTTTCACCAATTCGCGGACATAATGGTGAAAGAAAGTCGAGCAATGTTTCTTGCGAAAACGTTGAATCAAACGGGAGCCAATTGGAAGATTACCATTCCCGATGTGCAGAAGTGCGGTTTGAGAAAGGAGATCACTTCAGTAGAGCTTTGAACGCTTCATTAGAACCTAGAACGCTTCATTAGAACCTAGAACGCTTCATTTGAACCTAGAACGCTTCAATAGAACCTAGAACGCTTCAATAGAACCTAGAACGCTTCATTTGAACCTAGAACGCTTCATTTGAACCTAGAACGCTTCATTTGAACCTAGAACGCTTCATTAGAACCTAGAACGCTTCATTAGAGCTTAGAACGCTTCATTTGAACCTAGAACGCTTCATTTGAACCTAGAACGCTTCATTAGAACCTAGAACGCTTCATTAGAGCTTAGAACGCTTCATTTGAACCTAGAACGCTTCATTTGAACCTAGAACGCTTCATTTGAACCTAGAACGCTTCAATAGAACCTAGAACGCTTCATTAGAACCTAGAACGCTTCATTTGAACCTAGAACGCTTCAATAGAACCTAGAACGCTTCATTAGAACCTAGAACGCTTCATTTGAACCTAGAACGCTTCATTAGAGCTTAGAACGCTTCATTTGAACCTAGAACGCTTCATTTGAACCTAGAACGCTTCATTTGAACCTAGAACGCTTCAATAGAACCTAGAACGCTTCATTAGAACCTAGAACGCTTCATTTGAACCTAGAACGCTTCAATAGAACCTAGAACGCTTCATTAGAACCTAGAACGCTTCATTTGAACCATTAGAACCATTAGAAACCATTAGAAATTGAGAAGAGAAAGATTTCTTTGATTTGATAGAGTAGAATTTGATCAAATCAGATAAGCCATTGACAAATGTGGTCAAAGAAAAGCCATTGACCAATATCGTCAAAGAAAAGCCATAGAGAATCCAAAGCAGAATTTCTCTCTCTCCCAATCGGCTTTCCGTTTTAATCCTGCTCTTTAACCCTGTCGTACTTACAGTAATCATACAGATTGATCATTGAACGAGAGGCCCCAAAACAGTCCTCATGGCTTTCCCGTTTTGGTGAAAGCAATCAACTCTTCAAGGCAATCTTCAAAAGGTTCAAAGATGACTCTGGGCTAAAGGCAAAGGTTCGATTTTGAGCTACAGTACAGTACTAGCTACAGTACAGTGCTAGCAATAGTACAGTGCTAGCAATAGTATAGTACTAGCTATAGTACAGTACTAGCTATAGTACAGTACAGTACAGTACAGTACTAGCTACAGTACTAACTACAGTACCGTGCCATACACAGTACAGTACTAGCTACAGTACAGGATCAGCTACAGTACAGTACTAGCTATAGTACAGTACTAGCTATAGTACAGTACTAGCTATAGTACAGTACAGTACAGTACAGTACAGTACTAGCTACAGTACAGTACTAGCTACAGTACAGGATCAGCTACAGTACAGTACTAGCTATAGTACAGTACAGTACAGTACAGTACTAGCTACAGCACTTACCAAACATCTGACCATTTTCAGTACGGTTTTGGTGACTATCATAGCTACGAGACGATCATGAAATATCTGGATGATGTCGAGAGGGGATATCCAAACATTGCGAAGACTTTCATCGCTGGGAAATCGGCTGAGGGAAGACCATTGAAGGGGATCAAGGTAATTGGTGAATTAAAGACTGGATTCATTCAGGGTTAAGATGATTTGGTTAGGAACCGGGTTAGACAAGTGCGACTAGTAAGCTGGCTTCACAAGCAGGATTGACCAGCAGTACAGGAGCAGTACACTACAGGATATCAGGCTAAATCAGGGCAAAGACATCTTGAACAGGGTCAAGTCTAACACGATCAGATCAGCAGGGTCAATTCGGGATCAGGAGTCAGGATTCGTGATCCAGATAAAGCCAAGCCAAGCTTGAATCCAAATCCAGCTTGAATCTGGTTTAGATCAAGTCTGGATTAGATTAGATCGGTCTCAGACTGATCTAATCTAATCCAGACTGTACAAATTCAATTTCCAGATCGGTAACCCAATCTCCTCCACAGACAAACGTGTGATTTGGATTGATGGCGGGATCCACGCAAGAGAATGGGCAGCCGTTCACACAGCACTCTGGTTCATTCATCAGGTATTGTTAGTGTACTGGTAGCGGTTGTAGCTTAGGCTTTGGCTTAGGCCATGTACTGTACAGCAATCGGTACTTTAGGTTAATGGATCTTGAGTACTGTAGCCATGTACTGTACAGTATTGTAGCCATGTAGTGTACAGTACTGTAGCCATGTACTATACAGTACTGCTCATTCAAGAGCTTGTAAAATGAGTTGTATGAGTCCAATCGGGAAACTTTTATAACATAAATGTAGCCAAGATCCAGCGCTACAATTTCCTCTATAACACTTGACACTTTGATAATAAGGCAGTCGTTTGTTAGGAACTTTTCGTACAGTACTGTAGCCATGTACTGTACAGTACTGTAGCCATGGACTGTACAGTACTGTAGTCATGTACTGTAGCCATGTACTGTACAGTACTGTAGCCATGTACAGTACAGCATTGTAGCCATGTACTGTAGCCATGTACTGTACAGTACTGTAGCCATATACTGTACAGTATTGTAGCCATGTACTGTCCAGTACCGTAGCCATGTACTGTCCAGTACCGTAGCCATGTACTGTCCAGTACCGTAGCCATGTACTGTCCAGTACCGTAGCCATGTACTGTACAGTACTGTAGTCATGTACTGTCCAGTACTGTAGCCATGTACTGTACAGTACTGACTACAATACTGTCCAGTACTGTAGCCATGTACTGTACAGTACTGTAGCCATATACTGTAAGCACTGTAGCTAGAGGATACTGTAGAATTAGATGAATGTAGCAAAGCACAGTGCAACAAAGCTAATCTCGAAGCCAATCTCGAAGCTAATCTCGAATTGCAGCTAATCTCCACGTATGAAATCGACTCCACAACGCGTTCTTTCATCGACTCGCTTTCTTTCTACATCCTTCCACTCGCGAATCCGGATGGCTACGAGTTTTCGCGTGACGACATCACTCCATTGGTGTGATCGGTTCGCTTTTTTTGACCCTTTCTATCAACCAGCTCTTCAGCATCGTTTATGGCGAAAGAATCGCGGGGATATTCGGTGTAAACTCGATTTGCGATGGTTTCGCGAGCGCTGCTGTGGAGGCGTGGATTTGAATAGGAATTTCGATTTCCATTGGGCTGGTTGGTGGTTAAAGAGTGCTTAAAGAAGTCGGCGTTAAATGGAGACGATGCTCAGCAAGCTCAGCAAGCTCAGCAAGAGCTCAGCAAGCTCAGCAAGAGCTCAGCAAGCTCAGCAAGAGCTCAGCAAGCTCAGCAAGAGCTCAGCAAGCTCAGCAAGAGCTCAGCAAGCTCAGCAAGAGCTCAGCAAGCTCAGCAAGAGCTCAGCAAGAGCTCAGCAAGAGCTCAGCAAGAGCTCAGCAAGAGCTCAGCAAGAGCTCAGCAAGAGCTCAGCAAGCTCAGCAAGAGCTCAGCAAGCTCAGCAAGAGCTCAGCAAGCTCAGCAAGAGCTCAGCAAGCTCAGCAAGAGCTCAGCAAGCTCAGCAAGAGCTCAGCAAGAGCTCAGCAAGAGCTCAGCAAGCTCAGCAAGAGCTCAGCAAGCTCAGCAAGAGCTCAGCAAGCTCAGCAAGCTCAGCAAGAGCTCAGCAAGCTCAGCAAGAGCTCAGCAAGAGCTCAGCAAGAGCTCAGCAAGAGCTCAGCAAGAGCTCAGCAAGCTCAGCAAGAGCTCAGCAAGCTCAGCAAGAGCTCAGCAAGCTCAGCAAGAGCTCAGCAAGCTCAGCAAGAGCTCAGCAAGAGCTCAGCAAGAGCTCAGCAAGCTCAGCAAGAGCTCAGCAAGCTCAGCAAGAGCTCAGCAAGCTCAGCAAGCTCAGCAAGAGCTCAGCAAGAGCTCAGCAAGCTCAGCAAGTAACAATGTTATTTTTCTATCGAAAGATCAAGAAGATCTGTTTGGAAATGTTAATAAAAGCAGGATTTCACTTAATTCAGCGTAAGAATTAGATTTTAAAGAGAAACGAATCCAGAGCTGGGCTGGATATTGCTATATTGCTATTTTCCAGAAACTGGCTCCTCAACCGAGCGATGCTCTGAAGTTTTTCAAGGTGACACTGCTTTTAGTGAACCAGAATCACGGTGAGTTGTCGGGACAAAGATTTTTATTGATAAATGAAAGTTCGACAAGTTTAGACAGACAAGAGACAGAGAAGTTAAGACAGCGAAAAAGACAAATGAAGTTATAGGTACAGATTTAGAGTTACAATGGAGACGGTAAAAGGTACAGGAGGAAGATACAGGTGTATGGGATAGGGATGAGTAGTTGGATAGGTTAACGATAGGTTAACGCTGGATAGGTTAACGATAGGTTAACGATAGGTTAACGATAGGTTAACGCTGGATAGGTTAACGATTAACGGACTCATGGACGCATCTAGGGATGGTAATAGATAGTACTGTGGTGTAGGGAATAGGATAGCAACTGTGGGATAGTACCTCTTGTACTCCACAGACCCCAGTAGAGGAAGTAGAGGGGTAGCAGAGGTAGAAGAGGTAGAGGGGTAGAGGCAATAGAGGTGTAAAAGAGGTAGAGGAGGTAGAAGAGGTAGAGGAGGTAGAGGGGGTAGAGGAGGTAGAGAGGTAGAGGGCGTAGAGGGCGTAGAGGAAGTAGAGGAAGTAGAGGAAGTAGAGGAGTAGGTAGAGGAGTACAAGAGGTATGGTACAGAGATGGGTAGGATACAATAGTAGCCTACCCATCTTTACAAGCAGTACAGTGATGGACACTAGTACACTAGCACAGTACTGTACACTAGTACAAGAGTACAGTGATGTACACTAGTGCACTAGTACAGTGATGTACACTAGTAGAAGAGTACAGTGATGTACAATAGTACAGTAGATGGCACAGTACAGTAGCCATTTCAGAGCCATCCGCGACATGCTGATGTCACCAGAATTGCACGGGAAAACAGACGCTTTCATCACATTGCACACGTATGCACAGGTTTGAATGAATCCTAGATAACTCTACTGTAAGCCTAGATGTGGATCCATCCCTACAGTAATCAGGAGAGAACCTATCCAGAGGATGTGCAAGATTTGGTGAGTACTTGGGAATTTTGTGGGCTTGATGGACTTGATGGGTTTGATGGGTTTGATGGGCTTGATGGTCCGTTCTTCAATCAAGCCGATCACTGTAATCCAGGCTCTAATCCAGACGATCAGGACGTTCGATCGAGACGTTTCATCCAGACGTTCGATCTAGACTTAGATTTAGAGTGATTGGCTTGATTCTAGATCAGAAATCCGATCTTGAATCAGTCTAGATCCGACGTAACATCGGACCTCAAAATAACCGCTCCAGAGCTAGCTAGAGTAGAGCTAGCTAGAGTAGAGCTAGCTGGGCTAAAATAGGTCCAGGTTTTCCCCCTGGATCTAACAAAATCAGGATTAGATCTTGAAGTCAGCAAAAAAACTCCAGTAAACCATAATTCCAAAACATCGAAATTTCAGCGAGAAGTCGGTTTAAACGGAGTCGCAGCGTTGGAAAAAGACTATGGAACGGCGTATCGTTTTGGAACTGGAGCCGATATTTTGTGTAAGCTTTCTCAAAGCAATATTAAGCTGTACTGTAGCACGTTACGCTAGTAAAGCTTAAGAAGGCTCAGAAAGAAAGCTAAGGAAGCTAAGGAAGCTAGGAAAGCTAAGGAAGCTAAGGAAGCTAAGGAAGCTAAGGAAGCAAAGGAAGCTAAGGAAAGCTAAGGAAGCTAAGGAAGAAAGCTAGTTAAGCTTAAGACTTACTAGTGCAAGTTATTGCTGTATCTACTGTAGATCTTTCCATCATTTAGACCCGTCATCGGGCGGATCGGACGACTGGGCGAAGGGAGTGGCCAAAGTGAAATACGTTTACTTGTTGGAGTTGCGACCAGCTGATGAAGGTTTGGTTTTGAAGCGAACCAGAGTCAGAAGTAAACTACGGGTGAGACTAGGCCTGGACCAGGCCTGGACCAAGATTCTTGGTCCTGATTCTTGACTTGGACTTCATCGTACCTGGATCTGAGCTAATATGGTCTTTCTTAGCTCTACCTACACTACTCGAAAATGACAAATATCATATTTGAAAAGAGATCGTCACTTTCGCGCGTCTATAACTCCCTTGTCTTTACCGTATTTGTAAATATTAATATTACCATTGTGTAGCCCTTGAAAAGAGCTTTCAGAAAATGTATAACACTAATAGTTTAATTCAAAGACAAACTCAAAGACAATGGAGTTACAGACGCGCGAAAGTGACGATCGTTTTTCAAATGATATTTCAATATGATCTTTCATTGTCCAGTACTGTACTTCGAGGATAGGATTTAGCTAAGTAACTTAACTCTGGAGCTAGAGCTACTAGAGCTCTGGAGCTGGAGCTAATAGAGCTCTGGAGCTGGAGCTAATAGAGCTCTGGAGTTGGAGCTAATAGAGCTCTGGAGCTGGAGCTAATAGAGCTCTGGAGTTGGAGCTAATAGAGCTCTGGAGCTGGAGCTAATAGAGCTCTGGAGTTGGAGCTAATAGAGCTCTGGAGTTGGAGCTAATAGAGCTCTGGAGCTGGAGCTAATAGAGCTCTGGAGCTGGAGCTAATAGAGCTCTGGAGTTGGAGCTAATAGAGCTCTGGAGCTGGAGCTAATAGAGCTCTGGAGTTGGAGCTAATAGAGCTCTGGAGTTGGAGCTAATAGAGCTCTGGAGTTGGAGCTAATAGAGCTCTGGAACTCTGGAGCTCTGGAGCTGGAACTCTGGAGCTCTGGAGCTGGAACTCTGGAGCTCAGGAGCTGGAACTCTGGAGCTCAGGAGCTGGAACTCTGGAACTCTGAATCTCTGGAGCTGGAGCTCTAGAACTCTGAATCTCTGCAGCTGGAGCTCTGGAGCTCAGGAGCTGGAGTTACTAGAGCTCTGGAGTTGGAGCTACTGAAGCTCTGGAGCTGGAGTTACTAGAGCTCTGGAGTTGGAGCTACTGAAGCTCTGGAGCTGGAGTTACTAGAGCTTTGGAGCTGGAGTTACTAGAGCTACTAAAGCTCTGGAGTCGGAGCTACTAGAGCTCTGGAGCTGCTTTAGCCCAATTTCTTTAGTTTGGGACGGTTTCCTCCTCGATCCACGTCAATTGATCCCTACCGGAAAAGAGACATGGGATGGGATTAAGGTCGTCGTTCAAGCAGTACTCGATCGCGCAAGAGCCAACAGACCTGAGCGTGAGTTGTTTACAGACCGTACCGTAGTCCTAGTCTACAGTAGACTACAATAGTCTACAGTCTACCGTAATCCTAGTCTCGTAACTAATCCTAGTCTACAGTAGACTAGGATAATTCGAAGCCAAATCTGATTCCACCTTTGCTTTCTCGTTTCTCGGCGAATCTGTTTGAATTCGGATGAAATCGGATTTGATTGAATTCGGCTTGAATCGAATCTATGTCTATTTCTAGTTTCCCCATCGATCATCACAACAACAACCACTCCACCGCCAACAACGACAACTGTACCATGGTGGAAAACGAGCACAACACAAAAGACAACAACGAGAAGAGTGTACGTTACTATTATTTACTAATCATAGCCGCTTCTCACTCACAATCTGATCGGTGTTACGTCATAGAAGTTTAGCAATTGTTTTACAGTTTAGTTCTGGAGCTCTGGAGCTCTGGAGCTGGAGCTCTGGATCTCTGGATCTCTGAAGCTCCAGCTGGATCTCTGGAACTCCAGCTGGATCTCTGAAGCTCCTGCTGGATCTCTGGAGCTCCAGCTGGAACTCTGAGGCTCCAGCTGGATCTCTGGAGCTCCAGCTGGAACTCTGAGGCTCCAGCTGGATCTCTGGAACTCCAGCTGGATCTCTGAGGCTCCAGCTGGAACTCTGAGGCTCCAGCTGGAACTCCGAGGCTCCAGCTGGATCTCTGAAGCTCTAGCTGGAGCTCTGAAGCTCTAGCTGGATCTCAGTACAAGATTTTTTTCAATTTCTATGACCGACCACAGATCACTTCATTCATTTTCATTTTATTTGCAGCTTTTCCACTCAGCCCATTGTACCGACAGCTTTTCGAAGAATTTTTCAAACAAAAGGAGCGGAAAGAACGAGTACAGTACAGCCTACAGTACCCTGGTGGAAAACGAGTACTGTCGCACCTACAGTAAGCTCAAGAGGCTCAACAATGGGCACTGTACAGCCTACAGTAAGCACTGTTGTACCCTGGTGGAAGACGAGCTCAAGGCCTACAGTACAAAGTACTGTAAGTACAATTAGTACAATTGGTACAGTACCCTGGTGGAAGACGAGTACTGTAGCGCCGACTGTAGCACCTACTGTAAAAACCTCAACAGTAAGTACAGTACCTTGGAGGAGAAGTACCGTAACTAGTTCGACAATACCCTGGTGGAAAACAAGCCCAATACCCATTACTGTACCCATTACTGTACCCAGTACAAAGCTTACTGTACCCAGTACAAAGCTTACTGTACCCAGTACAAAGCTTACTGTACTTACAGTACCCTCACGAGCAAATCAATCTCGAGCAAATCAAACTTTCCCAAAGAGATTAGTCATTAACAATCTCACAAAGCTACGTCAACAACAGGAATGGCTCAGAAGACAACTCAGAATACAGGAAGAAGCCAGGAGGAGAGCTGAAGAGAGAGAGGAAGAAGAGAAGGAAGAGAGAGAGGAAGAGAGAGAGGAAGAAGAGAAGGAAGAGAGAGAGGAAGAGAGAGAGGAAGAAGAGAAGGAAGAGAGATTGAAACTCATACAACTGCAGCAACAATTACGGAAGGAGTTGAAGGAGACGGTGATACCAGGCAGGATTCTCGAGTTGCCAATGAGAGTCGTCGAGGGAGGACAGGATGGGCAAAGACGACTCCCGATTTTCTTGTCGAAAGCACAGAATATGTTGAGGTAAAGGATTGATCGCTTTGGTTGGGCCTAAATCAAACCAGACTTGACTTGGGCTAAGCCAAGGCTAGAATCAAACTCACCAGGGAAAGCCTAGGCTCAGACTAGCCCTGACAATAAGCTAGACTGTGTTCTCAGGACAGGGTAAGATCGTGACTGATTGCAAGCCTAGATTAGATCTGAACCAGAGATTGACCTAATCCAGGCCTGGTTTGGACTAGGAAAGGATATGGACTATAATTAGATCCAAAACAGATCCAAATCAAAGCCAGATCAGATCCAGAACCTGCCCTGGTTCTGGCTCAAACCTTTTTCTCAATGTGGACGGTTGAACCAGGCGAAGCTATAGACTCAGGACCAGGACCAGGACCAGGACCAGGACTGGGACCAGGAATAGGACCGGGATCAGGACCAGGACTAGAACTAGGACCAGGCCTAGGACTAGGACCAGGACCAGGACTAGGACCAGAACCAGGACTGGGACCAGGAATAGGACCAGGACCGGGACTAGGACCAGGACCAGAACTGGGGTCAGAACCAGGACCAGGGTCAAAACCGGGACTAGAACCAGAAGCAGGACCAGGGTCAGGAACAGAACCAGGACCAGGACTAGGACCAGGCCTAGGACTAGGACCAGAACTAGGACTAAGGCCAGGATTAGGACTAGGACCAGAACCAGGACTAGAACCAGAAGCAGGACCAGGGTCAGGACCAGAACTAGGACCAGGACCCGGACCAGGACCAGAACTGGGGTCAGAACTAGGACCAGGGTCAGAACCGGGACTAGAACCAGAAGCAGGACCAGGGTCAGGAACAGAACCAGGACCAGGACTAGGACCAGGCCTGGGACTAGGACCAGGATCCGGACCATGGCCAGAACTAGGGTCAGGACCAGAGCTAGGGCCAGGACCAGAACTAGGGTCAGGATCAGTTCACCAGCTTCTCCAGACTGTAAGGGATAGAGAAGTCAGACTCGCTTTGTTATTCATATTCTGTGGGATTGGTTTCAGTTACTTACAAAATAGTCCTTAGTTAACAAATCTGAGTCTAAACTTTGTTTTTTCAGATTTACCCCTCGTCCAGTAGCCGTTGATCAATCGATTGGAAGTGAGTTCGAGAATTTGTCACACAGATCGATAAGCAATGCGTTGATCGATCCCTGTGGTGCTCGGCGTGGTTGCAAGGCTACTTTAGACATACAATAACCCTATTGTAACCATATTCAAATATGAAATCTTGTATTCAAATAGCTGGCTATCCTTTAGACCTTCAACAATGCGTTGATCGTTCGCCGTGGTGCTCGGCGTGGTTACAAGGGAATCCCGATGTTTGTAGGGTCGGTTTTTGAGTACTTTGGAAGCTAGTAATATAGCTTTGTAGGCTAGCTTTTTTATCGGCAAGCTAGTAATGTAGGTTTTCTTTATTTTAACGATTCCTGTATCCAGATCTCTTCCATCTACATGCGTCGTGATTGCTCGCGAAGTTGTGGCTTTTGTCGAGCTCGTCAAATTCGTTTTATTCCAAAAGCACACGGACTCTCGAGTCGAGTTGTTCAGGTGAGAGCTTAGATAAAGCTTTTCTTTAGATCTAAAGCCTTTCTCTAGCTCTAGAAGGCTTTCTCTAGCTCTTTCTCTAGATCTAGAAGCCTTTCTCTAGCTCTTTCTCTAGCTCAAGAAGGCTTTCTCTAGTTCTAGAAGGCTCTCTCTAGCTCTAGAAGGCTTTCTCTAGCTCTTTCTCTAGCTCTAGAAGGCTTTCTCTAGCTCTAGAACCCTTCCTCTAGCTCTAGAAGGCTTTCTCTAGCTCTAGAACCCTTCCTCTAGCTCTAGAAGGCTTTCTCTAGCTCTAGAACCCTTCCTCTAGCTCTAGAAGGCTTTCTCTAGCTCTAGAACCCTTCCTCTAGCTCTAGAAGGCTTTCTCTAGCTCTAGAAGGCTTTCTCTAGCTCTAGAAGGCTTTCTCTAGCTCTAGAAGGCTTTCTCTAGCTCTAGAACCCTTCCTCTAGCTCTAGAAGGCTTTCTCTAGCTCTAGAACCCTTCCTCTAGCTCTAGAAGGCTTTCTCTAGCTCTAGAAGGCTTTCTCTAGCTCTAGAAGGCTTTCTCTAGCTCTAGAACCCTTCCTCTAGCTCTAGAAGGCTTTCTCTAGCTCTAGAAGGCTTTCTCTAGCTCTAGAACCCTTCCTCTAGCTCTAGAAGGCTTTCTCTAGCTCTAGAACCCTTCCTCTAGCTCTAGAAGGCTTTCTCTAGCTCTAGAAGGCTTTCTCTAGCTCTAGAAGGCTTTCTCTAGCTCTAGAACCCTTCCTCTAGCTCTAGAAGCCTTTATCTAGCTCTATAAGGCTTTCTCTAGTTCTAGAAGGCTCTCTCTAGCTCTAGAAGGCTTTCTCTAGCTCTAGAACCCTTTCTCTAGCTCTAGAAGGCTTTCTCTAGCTCTAGAAGGCTTTCTCTAGCTCTAGAACCCTTTCTCTAGCTCTAGAAGGCTTTCTCTAGCTCTAGAAGGCTTTCTCTAGCTCTAGAACCCTTCCTCTAGCTCTAGAAGCCTTTATCTAGCTCTATAAGGCTTTCTCTAGTTCTAGAAGGCTCTCTCTAGCTCTAGAAGGCTTTCTCTAGCTCTAGAACCCTTCCTCTAGCTCTAGAAGGCTTTCTCTAGCTCTAGAAGGCTTTCTCTAGCTCTAGAAGGCTTTCTCTAGCTCTAGAACCCTTCCTCTAGCTCTAGAAGGCTTTCTCTAGCTCTAGAAGGCTTTCTCTAGCTCTAGAAGGCTTTCTCTAGCTCTAGAAGGCTTTCTCTAGTTCTAGAAGGCTCTCTCTAGCTCTAGAAGCCTTTCTCTAGCTCTTTCTCTAGCTCTAAACCCATCAAACCATTCATGAAACCATTCAGGGCGACTCTCACTCAACTCTTCACTCATCCCTCTCCACCGAAAGAAAATAACCAAAAACAAAGCTCAAATTTGTCCTTTTCACTACCGGTAGATACTCAAAAGCCTCAGAAAATGCTCATTTTAAAAAAATTCTCTTTTTTTTTCTTTATCCGGGTTGTTTAGATTGAAGAATTCTTGCTTTTGTTTAAATAAATTTTTCAAAAAACTGTTTTATTTCGCAAATTAACACGTAGATAAGCTTTATTTCCTTTTTGCCAGATTATCGAGCATTTATGGATAATCGAATGTATGCAAAAAAAAGGATATGGATTATATGTCTAATCTGTTTATAGTATGGTAATGGACAGGTAAAAAATAGACGACTATTACTCTATGTTATTCAGGGCTCTTTCCCTGAATCGTGGTCTTTTAAAAGTTCCCTGGTCCCTTCAAAGTTCCCTGATCTCCTGAAAATTCCCTCTTCCACATAGAGCTCGCAACTTGTTAGGATTGACATTAAGTTTAATTACACTCCACTGAATCCTAGCCTGACCCCTGACCCGCTTCACTTCGCTTCATGAGCCTCCGTGAGCCTCCATAAGCTTCCATGAGCCTCCATAAGCCTCCATAAGTCTCCATAAGTCTCCATGGATCTCCATAAGCCTCCATAAGCCTCCACGAGCCTCCATAAGCCTCCACGAGCCTCCATAGGCCTCCACGAGCCTCCATAGGCCTTCACGAGCCTCCATAGGCCTCCACGAGCCTCCATAAGCCTCCACGAACCTCCATGAGCCTTGACGAGCCTCCACGAGCCTCTATGAGCCTCCATGGACCTCCATAGGCCTCCACGAGCCTCCATGAGCCTTGACGAGCCTCCACGAGCCTCTATGAGCCTCCATGGACCTCCATAGGCCTCCACGAGCCTCCATGGACCTCCATAGGCCTCCACGAGCCTCTATGAGCCTCCACGAACCTCCATGGGCCTCCATAAGCCTTCACGAGCCTCCATAAGCCTCCATAAGCCTCCATGAGCCTCCATAAGCCTTCACCAGCCTTCATAAGCCTCCATAAGCCTCCATAAGCCTCCATGGGCCTCCATAAGTCTCCATGGACCTCCATAAGCCTCCACGAACCTCCACATCCTGCTCGATATTTTTGATGGAACCTACGGGTGACCCCAGGCTGACCTCAGCTCACTCTCAACCCGCAACCCCTCCCTTTTCCAGCTCACTCCTTGACGTGATCTCCAAAAAATGCTTTGCTCTCCTTTCTTTCCCCTTTTCCCTCTATTTTACGTCATTTTCCCTCCGCATCTCTTTTTCTTTCCCTCACAAAGCACCATTTGTCATTCGGAAAAGAAAAAAAAAAAAGAAAAATAGCGAAAACACTTTTCCTTTCCTTTTTGCAACCAATATTTCCTTGATGACGTCACTTTTTTTTTAAAATCTTTGCTTTTTCAATCACGTGGATTCGAGAGGAAAGAAGAATTCGTTGAAAAGTGTTGATTTTTGGACTTTTTTGTCGGTTTTAGACTAGATTTGAATAAGTTTTTAATGTTAAAACCAAAGAAAAGTCAACAAAACCCATCAAAAATTAAGAAATTAAATTGAAAATGGAAAGAAAATGAAATTTAACACAATTTCTGTGAAATACTGTACACTTTTAGAATAAACTAAACATAGTAAACTAAAAAATCGAATCTAATATCTCGATTTGAATGCTCTTTCACCTAGTTCTTTGAAATATTCCCGATTTTTGACCTTTCTTCCTCTTCCTCTCTTCTTCTTCCCTTCTTCTTTCCTCTTCTTCTATCTATTCTTCTTCCTCTTCTTCTTCCTCTTCTTCTCCCTCTTCTTCTTGCCCTTCTTCTTCCTCTTCTTCTTCCTCTTCTTCCTCTTCTTCTTCCCTCTTCTTCTTCCCCTTCTTCTTCCTCTTCTTCTTCCTCTTCTTCTCCCTCTTCTTCTTGCCCTTCTTCTTCCTCTTCTTCTTCCTCTTCTTCCTCTTCTTCTTCCTCTTCTTCTTCCCCTTCTTCTTCCTCTTCTTCTTCCTCTTCTTCTTCCTCTTCTTCTACCTCTTCTTCTTCACATCAGCAAAGAAACGAGCAATTACCTCACTCAATGACCGGGTTTCCTTTTTTCTGAAAAGAAAACGGAAAACAAAATCCACGTGTAGTAAGCTTGAAAGAGGAGGGGAAGGGTTTTTCTTTGAAAAGTCGAGTCAGGAAGGGGATAGGGTTTTGCCTGGAGGTCTACAGATCCTGGCCTATGGATCCTGGTCTATAGAAACTGGACTATAGATACTAGTCTATAGATCCTAGTCTATAGATCCTAGTCTACAGATCCTGGTCTACAGATCCTGGAGGCACCATTGCAGCATATGGAGCTGAAGGGACGTGGATCGGCTAAAAGAATTGTTAAAACACTGATTTGTTTAAAAGAGTCATGTTCGATGTTTAAAGTAATCAGGTTACTTAAATCTAGATACCGATCTAGATATCTACAGATCCTAGTCTATAGCTCTACAAATCCTGTCCTACAGATCTACAGATCCACAGAAATTGGGGCTCAAATCGTCAAAGCTACAGATCTACAGATCTACAGATCCTAATCTCTTGATCTACCCTGAAAAGTTCTGTTCAAGTTGTTCAGGGAAAAGTCTAGGAACCCAAGGACCACCCTGGAAGCGAGAGATACAGAAACAATGCAAAACAGAGCTCAGGAAGCATGCTGGGGATGCTTACATGCTCAGGACGAATGCTGGGGATGCTTACATGCTCAGGAATCATCCTTGGGATGCTTACATGCTCAGGAAGAATGCCGGGGATGCTTACATGCTCAGGAAGAATACTGGGGATGCTTACATGCTCAGGAATCATCCTTGGGATGCTTACATGCTCAGGAAGAATGCCGGGGATGCTTACATGCTCAGGAATCATCCTTGGGATGCTTACATGCTCAGGAAGAATGCTGGGGATGCTTACAAACATTAGATTGGCAACAATGAAATGGTTTTTGGGTGATAACTTATTTAACAAAAGACGATAAACAAAAAGACGAAAGAAAAAGTTTCAGTCCAACTCTTGTTAATCGCTTTGTGCAGAGGTCGATAAAAACTGTTTCTTTAGGTTCGTCATTCGTTTTCGTCATTATTATCGATGTCTTGTTCTCATCGCACGCAAAACACGTTTACCATTCCCAAAAAAAACTCGAGTTTTGAATGTAAAGTAGTCAGTGAAGCTTGAAGTGAAGCTTTTGAAGTGACTCTCAACGATTTGAGGCTCAATTTCTTCAAAGCTTTGTCAACAAAGCTTCAAAGCTGTTAATCGCTTTGTGTAGAGGTCGATAGAAACTGTTTCTTTAGATTTCAACAACTCAAAATGCATCAATCCTTTCCACTATCAATATAGGATTCATGAATCTCAGCTTTAAGGTCAATTGAGTAACCTGGACTCCCAAATTGAGTAATACCTGGACTCCCAAATTCTCAAGTGCGCGGGAGAGCCGAACCAACAACTCTAGACTTTGGCGCGGGATTGACGTCGCGCGCCTTAAGCGTCGCGCGCCTGCCTTAAGCGTCGCGCGCCTGCCTTAAGCGTCGCGCGCCTGCCTTAAGCGTCGCGCCCTTAATCGTCGCGCCCTTAATCGTCGCGCCCTTAATCGTCGCGCGCCTGCCTTAAGCGTCGCGCGCCTGCCTTAAGCGTCGCGCGCCTGCCTTAAGCGTCGCGCGCCTGCCTTAAGCGTCGCGCCCTTAATCGTCGCGCCCTTAATCGTCGCGCCCTTAATCGTCGCGCGCCTGCCTTAAGCGTCGCGCGCCTGCCTTAAGCGTCGCGCGCCTGCCTTAAGCGTCGCGCGCCTGCCTTAAGCGTCGCGCCCTTAATCGTCGCGCCCTTAATCGTCGCGCGCCTGCCTTAATCGTCGCGCCCTTAAGCGTCGCGCGCCTGCCTTAAGCGTCGCGCCCTTAATCGTCGCGCCCTTAATCGTCGCGCCCTTAATCGTCGCGCCCTTAATCGTCGCGCCCTTAATCGTCGCGCGCCTGCCTTAATCGTCACGCCCTTAATCGTCGCGCGCCTGCCTTAAGCGTCGCGCCCTTAAGCGTCGCGCGCCTGCCTTAAGCGTCGCGCCCTTAATCGTCGCGCCCTTAATCGTCGCGCGCCTGCCTTAATCGTCGCGCGCCTGCCTTAATCGTCGCGCCCTTAATCGTCGCGCGTCTGCCTTAATCGTTGCGCGCCTGCCTTAATCGTCGCGCGCCTGCCTTAATCGTCGCGCGCCTGCCTTAAGCGTCGCGCGCCTGCCTTAAGCGTCGCGCGCCTGCCTTAAGCGTCGCGCGCCTGCCTTAATCGTCGCGCCCTTAATCGTCGCGCGCCTGCCTTAATCGTCGCGCCCTTAAGCGTCGCGCGCCTGCCTTAATCGTCACGCCCTTAATCGTCGCGCGCCTGCCTTAAGCGTCGCGCCCTTAAGCGTCGCGCGCCTGCCTTAATCGTCGTGCCCTTAATCGTCGCGCCCTTAATCGTCGCGCGCCTGCCTTAATCGTCGCGCGCCTGCCTTAAGCGTCGTGCGCCTGCCTTAATCGTCGCGCGCCTGCCTTAATCGTCTCGCGCCCACCTAACTTTAAGCTCCATTATCTCGGTGTTCAGCTGTCCAATTCAAATAGTTTTTGTACCAATCGATAGAGAAAGACTTGCCGAATCTATTGATACCAAGAACATTTCAATTGAAGAGACCAAAGCCAAGATTTTTGAGCTCAGATGTTAGGCCGCTAATGGCAATGGGACGGGGCGCCGCGCGCGCACTCGACCACGGTTTCCCCTTACATTGCAATGTAATGCAATCGAATTCGTTTTACACTCTCATAGCTAATCAATTTCTTATCAGAAGTCAAAATTCTATTGAAAAAAACTCGTTTAAATCACTTTTGAAGAAAAGAAAAGCAAAGAAAAGGAAAGAAAAGCAAAGAAAACGTTAAGAAACGAGCAAACGTTAAGACGTGGGAGTTATTGTCGTTTATTGAGTCAATTCTTGAGGATCCAATTCTTGGAACCCATTCTTGAGAAACCCATTCTCCCAGCCGCCTCTCTTTCCCAATTTGATCATTTTCATCTTCAATTATCGTTGGTATTATCTTATCTAGGCCTCTTACAAAAGGCAAAGATTCTGCTAGCTGCTGCTAGATTCTCCTAGCTAGCTGCTAGATTCTCCTAGCTAGCTGCTAGATTCTCCTAGCTAGCTGCTAGATTCTCCTAGCTAGCTGCTAGATTCTCCTAGCTAGATTATCCTCAATAATTTCAAGCAAATATTCGTTGAGCACTTTTGACGAGAGTCTACCCTTTCCCTCAGCATTTCTCCGCTTTCATCACTATTTTGAAAACGTTCAAACCATCTATGACATTGACGCTCACTAATACACTAATACTATCATACTACAGGTTGGAAAATGCCCTCTGAGCCTGCTCTATATCTGACAGAGCCTAATCAAGGACAGGAGATCAAGATCCAGTACTCAGGCTTATCTCGGGCAATACGGGACTCTCGAATTCTTTCTTTAGTCAAACTGGGCCAGTCTCTTCTAGAGGTCACCCTAGATGCTCTGAACCTTCACTAGATCTAGACCCATCCTCTAAACCTTCCCTTCATCTAGACCCATTCTCTAAACCTTCCCTAGATCTAGACCCACCCTGCACAGTCCTTTCACCTCTTCTCTATGTTTTTCTAAATATCTCCAAGCCTCTTTGGCTCTCCAGGCTCCTTTGGCCCTTTGGTTGGCCCGCTGTCCACTATTCTGGGTCTCTAAAGGCTTCTGTAACCTCATTTTCTAGCTAGACTGGGTCTCCGACATCTTGATGTCTATATAAAAGGTCGGCTTTTTCTTTACATAGCTTTCATCTCTAGACTAAAGCTATTTTCAAGGTCCATCAGAGTCTACGAGCTATCTCAGTGCACATCTCACCCACTCTGTCTGCTTTTCATCTCTTCCTAGCTCTATATCTATCACCAGGACCCAGGCTTCTTTACAAGGATTCTTGATCCTCTTCCCTTCTTTCTTTCCTTCTTCCTCTTCTTTCTTTCCTTTCTTCTTCTTCTCTTCTTCTTCTTTCTTTCTTTCCTTCTTCCTCTTCTTCTTCTTCTTCTTCTTCTCCCTCTTCTCCCTCTTCTTCTTCCTCTTCTTCTTCTTCTTCTTCTTCTTCTTCTTCTTCTTCTTCTTCTTCTTCTTCTTCTTCCTCCTCCTCTTCTTCTTCTTCTCCCTCTTCTCCCTCTTCTTCCTCTTCTTCCTCTTCTTCCTCCTCCTCTTCTTCTTCTTCTTCTTCTCCCTCTTCTCCCTCTTCTTCCTTCCTCTTCTTCCTCTTCTTCCTCTTCTTCCTCT
>CAUEEP010000064.1:0-45769 GCA_958450365.1 Mesorhabditis belari
TACCTCGAAGCGGAAACCACCCTTGCGAAGCAGTTTCTTCTGATTGTCACGTTGCTCGGGTCCTAAAATTTGTGCTCTGTGCTTAAATCTTGAAAACACACGCGTTCTGGTGTTTTTGAACCCAACGATCTTTTCAACTCACTGAAATTGACTCTCGCTGTGACCAATTGAAATCTCTTGCACTCCTTGTACTCGTATAAAGCGGCAAGGAGATCCCGTTTCGCGTTCCATTTCATCATGTGAAGGAAAACCTTGGAATTTGATTGATTTAAAATACTCGAGCTAGTCAACGTCAACAAAGTCAACGTCTTGACACTACAAGCTCCGGTTATCGGCCATTTGATACGCGCCCTGCCTCTTTTCCCAGCAATCTAACTTTAAGCTCAAATTCCTCGGTGTTGGGCTGACTAATTTAAATATTTTTGGTTTCATTAGATGCGCCAAGGCTTTCTCTATCGATTAGTAGAAAAATTATTTAAATTGAACAATTCAAAGCCAAGATATTTAAGCTTAAAGTTAGATTGCTAATGGGAAAGCGACGAGGCGCGTATAAAAGGTCTTCCTGGCCCCGCCCCTTTTCCCATTAGCAAACTAGATTGCTGATGACAAAGGGACAGCGCAGATCAAACGTCTCACAATCACAACGGCAGGATTAATGCAAGGCATGCTAGTTCGACATCTCGACACTAGTTCAAGATCTCGATATATTTAAGAAAGATCTTCTTCCGTGAGCCCAAAAATCACTCTGGCAATGGGATTTGGTGCGGGATATGCTAACAAGGCTTAGCCTAGACTTGTCCCTGCATCTGACCAAGGTAAATAAGATTTTAAATGGTCCAGGGGCTAGCTAACTAGGTCCGGATCAGAACTGAATCAGATCCAGCTGACAGGCCGACAGATCCGGATCAGATCCAGCTGACAGGCCGACAGATCCGGATCAGATCCGAATCAGATCCAGCCGACAGGCCGACAGATCCGGATCAGATCCAGCTGACAGGCCGACAGATCCGGATCAGATCCAGCTGACAGGCCGACAGATCCGGATCAGATCCAGCCGACAGGCCGACAGATCCGGATCAGATCCTAATCAGATCCAGCTGACAGGCCGACAGATCC
Organism: Mesorhabditis belari; assembly: GCA_958450365.1. NCBI lineage: Eukaryota > Metazoa > Nematoda > Chromadorea > Rhabditida > Rhabditidae > Mesorhabditis > Mesorhabditis belari. Next base: position 1,117 of record CAUEEP010000064.1, read on the forward strand.
GGATCAGATCCAGCCGACAGGCCGACAGATCCGGATCAGATCCAGCTGACAGGCCGACAGATCCGGATCAGATCCAGCTGACAGGCCGACAGATCCGGATCAGATCCGAATCAGATCCAGCTGACAAGCCGACAAATGCCAGCCTGCCAGCAACTCTTCAACTCCTCGCAACATTTCCCACCTCTTTCTGCCGATCGGGCTTGAAGATTCTCGTCAAATACGAGTCGTGCTCACTTTTCCGTTCATTCATCCCCGTCAACAACGACAAATAGATACCGCGAACGTTGCTGAAGATCTTTTTGATCTTTTTTTGATAAATGACGTCCCGGAGACTTTTTCTTGCCATACTTGAAAGGATCCTTCAAGAAATTTGAGAAAACTTGGTGCGAGCGCTTTATTTTTTTTTTTGCGATCTTCCGATTCGACAACTTTCTTCCTTTCAAAATCGAAAATTTGAAATCTTACCCAATCGCCGCGATATTTAACGCTAGATCGTTTACGTGCTGCACAGTGAACTCGACGAGCTAAAGAGCTTTTAAAAAAGAAAGAACATTTTCGAACAATTACCGGATTCGTGGGGGTTTTTTGGGGTAAGATTGGAAATGCTCGCAAATAGTATTGTTCGTTGAGGAGATTTGGGAGTTTCTGAAAGAAAAAAGTATGAAATTAACCCTTTTCACACTGTGCATAGCACTGTTTCGTAGGCGGTAGGAACTGCTAGGCTCCTACTGCAGTAGGAACTGCGGTAGGAACTGCTAGCCATCGTCACCAAAAGAATCACGAGCGCCGCCTTATATACGGCTTTATTTTCAAGGAACTCAATTGTTCAAATGATTTGGTGGCTAATTCCCTTCAAATGTAAAGGTATTCAATTTACTCGATGTTTAAAGAGAGGCCAAGCCCCGCCCCTATCGGACAGGGCCAAGCCCCGCCCCTATCGGACAGGGCCAAGCCCCGCCCCTATCGGACAGGGCCAAGCCCCGCCCCTATCGGACAGGGCCAAGCCCCGCCCCTATCGGACAGGGCCAAGCCCCGCCCCTATCGAACAGGGCCAAGCCCTTCGCCATTGGCAATCTAACTTTAACCTTACATATCTTGGCGTTCGGCTGTCCAATTTAAATCTTCTTGGTATCATTAGATCCGCCAAGTCTTTCTCTATCAATTGGTAGAAAAACTATAGAAAACCGGCGCCAGGAAGACCTTTTATACGCGCCTCGTCACTTTGCCAATAGCAAACTACTAGGTTGGTGCAAATGAAATTTCGTTTTTTTACAAACATTAAAGTCATCCAAAATTTTTTTTGATAACAATTTATTTAAAACAATAAGCACCATTATTATCTATGACATCCCTCCAACGTTGCTACAGATTGCGGATCCCCTTCTCAAAGAACGCTTGATTCTGTGATGCAAAGTAGTTGGTCACCCAATTTTCGACTTCTTTTGCATTCTTAAACTGGCAATTCTCAAGGGAATGTTGCATCGATCTGAAAAGGTGAAAATCGGAGGGTGCTAAGTCTGGACTATACGGCGCATGTGGTAAGACCTTCCATCCTAGCTTCTCTAGTTCCTTGCAAGAGGTTTTTGCCGTGTGAGCTGGAGCATTATCACGGAGAAAGTTGATAGTTGAGGGATTTAGGCCTTTTTCACGCAAAATTTCGTCAACCTTCTTGAGTTGTTGAATAAAATAAGATGAATCGACTGTTTTTCCGGGCTCTAATAATTCAAAATGAACAAGTCCATTGATATTCCACCAGCAAGACAACATCACTTTGCGCCCATGATAATCCGGCTTTGGAGTTGGAATTGGCGCTTGACCTTTGCTCAGCCATTGTCTTTTTCGAGAAGTATTATCAAAGTGAATCCACTTCTCATCCATCGTCAAGATATTCTCAAAAAAATGGCTTCTTTTTGACTTCTGGAGCAAGATATGGCTGATCGGAACGCGTGCTCCCAGATTCTCAACACTCAATTGATGTGGAACCCATTGTCCATTACGATTTGTCTTTCCAATTATTTCCAAATGGCGTACAATTGTTGAATTGGAGATGTTTGGCAAGTTCTCGTGTTGTTTGCATTGGATCAGCTTCAATTCATTGTTGTCGATGGCTGTGGCACGATGTCCATGCGATTCGTCTTCAAGGGATTCATTACCATCTCGGAATTGGGCAAACCAGAGCTGGCATGATCTTTCGGTGATAACCTGTTCTCCAAAGGCGGAACAGAGATCACGATGTGAATCAGCAGCGTTTTTGCCCATTTTGAAGTCATAGAGAAGACACGTGCGCAGAACATACTTTTGATCCACCATGATCTAAAGCAAAAATCAATTAAAAAGCGAAAGCTCTGACTTTGAAAAAATGCGAAAATAAAGTAAATATCCAAGAGTACAAATGCACAAAAGAACATCAAATAAGCTCTTCAGATTAAAAAAATAAGAACATTTTATATCGACCGAAATTTCTTTTGCACCAACCTAATAGCTTTAACCTTACATATCTTGGCGTTCGGCTGTCCAATTGAAATAATTTTACTACCAATCGATAGAGAAAGACTTGGCGCATCTAATGATACCAAGAACATTGAAATTGGACAGCCGAACGCCAAGATATGTAAGCTTAAAGCTAGATTGATCATGGAAAAAGGGCGGGGCGTGTGTGTCCCACCTTTTATACGCGTCCCGCCCCTATTTAGATTAGATTAGATGCGCCAAGTCTTTCTCTATCAATTGGTAGAAAAATTATTGAAATTGGACAGCCCAACACCAAGATATGTAAGCTTAAAGTTGGATTGCGCCAGCTACCGTAGTCGTGCAACCGACTCAAATTCTATCATCGGTCTAATGTCATTATTTATGTTAATTGTTGCTAAGTAGTCTTTACGGGGCGTTTACTCTAATAGCGACTAGTCGAGCTACGGTTTACGGTACGGACTAATGGACTAAGGGATGATGGACTAAAGCTAGCTTACAGTACCCAATTCCAATCACCCACCAGATTCCTCTTCTCTCCCCCGTTCATCCTCCTCATCTCCTCTTCTTTTCCATCTTCTTCTTCTGTTATCTCTTCACTCGATCCAATCGTCTCATCATCCTCTTCTTCCTCTTCCTCTCCTTCTTCCCCTTCTTCCTCTTCTTCTCCATAACTTGACATTCCACTCATCTCACTTTCGCTACTTGACATCATTTGAGAGAAATTGGTTGAGGATGAGGATGAGGTGCTGGGAATTGAATTAGAATTAGATTTATTGAATTAACCAGACCTAGCCAGACCTAGCCAGACCTAGCCAGACCTGGCCAGACCTAGCCAGGCCTAGCCAGACCTAGCCAGACCTGGCCAGACCTAGCCAGGCCTAGCCAGACCTAGCCAGACCTGGCCAGACCTAGCCAGGCCTAGCCAGACCTAGCCAGACCTAGCCAGACTTAGCCAGACCTAGCCAGACCTAGCCAGACCTAGCCAGACTTAGCCAGACCTAGCCAGACCTAGCCAGGCCTAACCCCGGTCAAAACAACCTCACTAGGGTTAGGCCACCAGCTTTAACCAGTTTCTGGCTCTACTAAATGTAAGTAACTCACGCGATCGAGCTATCGCTTCGCGACACCGAAATCGAGGAATTTGAGGGGAAATTCGCCGCTCTTTTGTCTCCTTTCTAAAATCACCATTGGCAAAACATGGCTAAACGTTTCTAGAAATCCTACCCAGGATTGATAAGTGTTGGTATCATCCTGATCGTTTCGCTGTTGGTATTGTTGTAGAAGGTACTCCGGTCTTATCTCGAATCTTTGCTCTTCTCTTCTCGGCGCATAGCTGTTCTCACGCGGGTGGATTTTATGCGATTTGCGAGTACCTGAAAAATTGTTTAAAAGAATGAAACATGGTCAGATGGGCCAGCACTAGGAGACTAGCCTAGAACTGATTTTTGTCTTGATTCAAGTTTGTCCTAGCAATGAGTCAAGTCTAGAGAGTCTAGAGAGTCTAGAGAGTCTAGAGATGTTCAAGTATTGGGCTAGATCAGACTAGTAGACAGTAGACTAGTAGACTAGTAGACTAGGAGACTAGTAGACGGTAGACTAGTCGACTGGTAGACTGGTAGACTAGTAGACTAGGAGACTAGGAGACTAGTAGACCGTAGACTGGGAGACTAGGAGACTAGTAGACAGTAGACAGTAGACTAGTTAGCTAGTAAACTAGTAGACTAGTAGACGGTGGACTAGCAGACTAGTTAGATAGTAGACTGGTAGACTAGTAGACTAGTAGACTAGTTAGATAGTAGACTAATAGACAGTAGACTAGTTAGACAGTAGACTAGTAGACGGTAGACTAGTAGACTAGTAGACAGACTTGTAGACTAGTTGGACAGTAGACTAGTTAGACTGACTAAACCTGGACTATTAGACAGAACAAGAGCAGTAAAAGCTTGAACCAAACCAAAACCCGGTTCAGTCTCAAGCCAGTACTAGATCGAACGAACCAGGCTCAACTCAAACTTGTTCTCTCTCTAGTATTCTATCCCTCCTATTCTATCCCTTCTATCTTCTATCCCTTCTATTCTATCCCTTCTATTCTATCTCTTCTATTCTATCTCTTCTATTCTATCCCTTCTATTCTATCCCTTCTATCTTCTATCCCTTCTATTCTATCCCTTCTATCTTCTATCCCTTCTATTCTATCCCTTCTATTCTATCCCTTCTATTCTATCCCTTCTATTCTATCCCTTCTATCTTCTATCTCTTCTATTCTATCCCTTCTATTCTATCTCTTCTATTCTATCCCTTCTATTCTATCCCTTCTATCTTCTATCCCTTCTATTCTATCCCTTCTATCTTCTATCTCTTCTATTCTATCCCTTCTATTCTATCCCTTCTATTCTATCCCTTCTATTCTATCCCTTCTATTCTATCCCTTCTATTCTATCCCTTCCATTCTATCTCTTCTATCTTCCATCTCTTCTATTCTATCTCTATCGTTTATCCAGTTTTAATCTGTAGACAAACCCCTCGGATCAGCGTCAATGTAATCGGATCTCCACTCGGGTGCTTTCAAATCGAAGCGATCGATCTGGAAGATGAGATGAGAAAAGATAGCATATTTGTAACAAGATTTTAAATCTCTACAGTATCCAGTATCTAGATGAATCTAGATAACTGATCTTATAAATAACTAGATAACGAACTATCTCATTTCTCGGTTTGTCATTCGTATCCGGAAAGAGGTTTTCCATAAAATCATGAACTTTTTGATAGAGTACTCCGGAAGTCCAACGATTTTTCGGATCATGAGCCCAGCAGCTATAAGTTGGATATTAGATATTATCTGAAATCTGAATACCGTACTTTTTCAGGATACTCTCCAGTTCTGGAATCAGATCCGGACACTCCGGACGATTCAGTGGATTGAGACGTTCCGGTGGGAAAGCCCTGAATATACTATCAGGCTAGGTCTGGCTAGGTCTGGCTAGGTCTGGCTAGGTCTGGATAGGTCAGACCTGGGTTTGGCTAGGTCTGGCTAGGTCTGGCTAGGTCTGGTTAGGTCTGGCTAGGTCTGGATAGGTCTGGCTAGGTCTGGTTAGGTCTGGCTAGGTCTGGTTAGGTCAGACCTGGGTTTGGCTAGGTCTGGCTAGGTCTGGCTAGGTCAGACCTGGGTTTGGCTAGATCAGACCTGGGTTTGGCTAGGTCAGACCTGGGTTTGGCTAGGTCAGACCTGGGTTTGGCTAGGACAGACCTGGGTTTGGCTAGGTCAGACCTGGGTTTGGCTAGGTCAGACCTGGGTTTGGCTAGGTCACACCTGGGTTTGGCTAGGTCAGACCTGGGTCTGGCTAGGTCAGACCTGGGTTTGGCTAGGTCAGACCTGGGTTTGGCAAAAGTCAAAAAAAAGACAAGAAGTACAGAGGAGAGATAAATTAAAAGATAAAAGCGATGAAATTAAACCTGTGCTGCCGGTAAACGAGTTTCCAGAGGAGTATCGCCAAACTGTAGACATCACTCTTGTATTCACCATTGCCGTTTTTCACCTGGAATTTCGCATTTGAAGTTTGATGCCCAAAGAAACCTCCGGCGCCGCATAATCACTAGGACATTCGGTGTGATGATTGTGCTTTCCACTTTTCTCCATCGGATACCGCCTACCGCGCAATTTTGATATGCCGAAATCGGCGATGATCGCTTTCCGCCAATTGTCCGGCATCAGAATACTGGAATTGATGGGATTTCATGGTAAAATAGGATCTAGGCAAGTTCAGGTCCCTTGCCAGGATCAAGGCAAGTTCAGGTCCCGACTAAGCCTGTCTCAGGCTAGACCCCAGCCCTGGAGAGCTAGACCGTTTGCTAGACCTCTAGACCGTTTGCTAGACCAATCTTTGTGCCACCCACTTGTTCGCCGTTAAATCCAAATGTGCCAGCTCATTCGAATGCATGTACACCAGCGCGGACACGATATCGTTCATCCACGCGATGATGTGATGAACGGAGTAGATGCAGATGCGCGTCTTTTTCCCGTCCCACAATGAGATCACTGGAAATCCTCATTTTTTTAAAATCTTTATCGTTCTTGATCTTTATCGTAAACTGTCTAATAAACCTAATAGTAAGCTTGGCTAGATAAGGATCGCTTGACTCAAGCTCTGACATTAACCTGGTCTAGAACAGGATTGATCTAGGTTCAGCTTTGTCAGACTAAGCCCTGGCTCTTGTCAAGCCCTGGCTCTTGTCAAGCCCTGGCTCTTGTCAAGCCCTGGCTCTTGTCAAGCCCTGGCTCTTGTCAAGCCCTGGCTCTTGTCAAGCCCTGGCTCTTGTCAAGCCCTGGCTCTTGTCAAGCCCTGGCTCTTGTCAAGCCCTGGCTCTTGTCAAGCCCTGGCTCTTGTCAAGCCCTGGCTCTTGTCAAGCCCTGGCTCTTGTCAAGCCCTGGCTCTTGTCAAGCCCTGGCTCTTGTCAAGCCCTGGCTCTTGTCAAGCCCTGGCTCTTGTCAAGCCCTGGCTCTTGTCAAGCTCTGGCTCTCTAGACCTCTAGACTCTAGACTCTAGACTAGAGGCTATCTAGGCCAGGTCAAGGCTAGGTCAACGCTAGGTCAAGGCTAGGTCAAGGCTAGGTCAAGGCCAGGCACAGACCAGGTCAAGGCCAGACTCAGAATTTACAAATTTACATTTACATAGCACAGGTTCAGATGAAGATCTAGAATATCTGGCCCTAGGCCAGAATCAAGGGAACAAGATGGATAGAACACTGTACTGGGTGAAACCAGGGTTAGGCCAGAGCCAGCACTAGACCCAGAAGCAAAGCTCCCCATTTCCTCACCATTCTCCATTGTCCCCTCCGGCACGTACTCCAATACCATTCCGAGATTCTTCCCATCCTCGTACTCCATCTTGCCGAGTGCCTGCAAGATAATCGTTTCACTCATCCAATTCCCCTATTCTCACTCACCCTGACAATATTCTGATGTGCCGCGCCGGCATACAAATGTTTCCTGTACTCATTCCTCATCATTTCACAGTGATCATGCGAATCGCTTCGTTTCGGTTCCTTGAGAACGACGAGGAATCTGAAGCGTTAAGGTTTCAGAGGTCGATTTTGAAAGCCAGAGCTTCAGATAGGCTAGTCAAAAGCCATGATAAGTTAACAAAATTCCTTAGTCAGATTACGAATTGTGTTTCGGTCTATGCAACACTCTCTTGTAAATCAAAAGTTTAACAATCGTGAAGAAGTCGAAATTTGGGCGCAAGACTACTTTGGGGGCTTCGAAGGGGCCTTGAAGGGGCCTAGAAGGGGCCTCGAATTTTTCGTTTTAGGTATGGACGAGACGGATCACAGAGTGGCTACCACGAGACCAGAAGAGGCCCATCGGAAGACCAGCAACGAGGTCTTCCGATGGGTGAGCACAAGAGTGGCAGAAATGGTCAGAGAAAGGATGGCTAGAGTGCAACCACCACCAGTACAAGAAAGCATGCACCAGCACAAGCAAGCAAGCACCAACATAAGCAAGCAAGCAAGCACCAGCACAAGCAAGTCGAAGACTTCGAACCAGGAACAACCAAGATAGGAAACACTGGCTGACAATAGGGATAGAGAAATGTGGAAGCAGGCTGTGCAGGCAGAGAAAGCAGGCTGTGCAGGCAGAGAAAGCAGGCTGTGTAGGCAGAGAAAGCAGGCTGTGCAGGCAGAGAAAGCAGGCTGTGCAGGCAGAGAAAGCAGGCTGTGCAGGCGGAGAAAGCAGGCTGTGTAGGCAGAGAAAGCAGGCTGTGCAGGCAGAGAAAGCAGGCTGTGCAGGCGGAGAAAGCAGGCTGTGTAGGCAGAGAAAGCAGGCTGTGCAGGCAGAGAAAGCAGGCTGTGCAGGCGGAGAAAGCAGGCTGTGTAGGCAGAGAAAGCAGGCTGTGCAGGCAGAGAAAGCAGGCTGTGCAGGCGGAGAAAGCAGGCTGTGCTCTGCGCCAAAATAGGAACACCTAAGACAAAAGGAACCAAATTTGTACCAAACCCCTAAGTGCGAAGACTGATCAAAAAAGTCTATGCAAGACTGATCAAAAAAGTCTATGCAAGACAAATGGAAAAGCTTAGTTGAAGCGAAAAGCGAAAAGCGAAAAAGCGAAAATCTTTTGGAATAAAGTTTTTTTCTTATCGATTTTTGGGTTAATAGATTATTCAGTTAATAAATTCAGTTAATAAATTTATTCAAAAATTACCTCGAATTTTTAAAACGACACACATAAGTGTTCGCGAATCCGCCACCCGCCAGCTGCTTTTTCTCCTCGATATTCTTCTCTTTAAAGCACTGAAAGGCGATCCCTTGACCGTTTAATGAGTAGCTGAAAATTTGACATTTAAATAGATTTTTAATCCTATAAACTTGTCATTTGTGCCGCTTGTCGCATCGATTTTTATTTGATACGCTTTCTCTTGGCCATCCCTCAGTCGGTCGCTCATTTCTGAAGACAACTTGTACAGGGTGACCGCATGGGCATACCTCGAGGTATTCAAGGAACCAAATTTAGAGATAAGGAACCAAATTTAGAGAGATAAGGAACCAAATTTGGAGAGATAAGGAATTAAATTTATAGAGATAAGGAGCCAAATAAATTTAGAGAGATAAGGAACCAAATTTAGAGAGATAAGGAACCAAATTTACCTCGAGGTATGGGTCTACCTCGAGGACCAGGCGGGCATTGCGCTCAAGTCGGCAACGGTCGGGTATGGGTCTACCTCGAACCCTTCCCCACTTCAGTCTTCAAGGATCTCGCTTGAATATTTGCTACTACCACCAAGATCTGCACCGATGGAAGCTCCAACTGGACCCACGCCCAAAGCCTTCAACGCAAACCACCGCCACCCTCTTGAAGGAAGGCGAAGACCTCTTGAAGCTCCAGAAAGCCTCAAAAAGCTCCAGAAAGCCTCAAAAAGCTCCAGAAAGCCTCAAAAAGCTCCAGAAAGCCTCAAAAAGCTCCAGAAAGCTTCAAAAAGCTCCAGAAAGCTTTAAAAAGCTCCAGAAAGCTTTAAAAAGCTCCAGAAAGCTTTAAAAAGCTCCAGAAAGCCTCAAAAAGCTCCTCTTTTGCGACCAGGCGGGCATTGCGCTCAAGTCGGCAACGGGCGGGTATAAGTGGTCCGCTCAAGCGCCATCCATTTTCAGGGCTAGTTGATTCGGCAGTTGATTCGGTGAGTTGTTACACACTCCTTAGCGGGTACCGACTTCCATGGCCACCGTCCTGCTGTCTATATCAACTAACGCCTTTCATGGGATCTCATGAGTGGACACTTAGGCACTTTAACCCGACGTTTGGTTCATGGGTATACTTCGAGGTATGGGTATGACTTTGTGCGTGTTACTCTAATATTGTTACTCTAATAGTAGTGCACCCCGGCGAGCCGAGTTGATGACGATTTTACGGTTTCAAAGCTTTTGCAGAAGCTGCAGAAGCTCAACACTCTAATCACCCACTAGATCTTATCGTCAGCTACATTTTCCGATATCGATAGGTTCTGATAAGCGGTTCTCGAGATTTCGAGCAATTTAGGCGACGCTCAGGGTGCACTACTATTAGAGAAAATACGGTAAGTATTGTTACTCCTCGAGATTAGCCAAATCTCCTCGAGATCTCATGATATATACCAAAATGTTATTAAGAGTCTAGGGAAACGAAATATCTGAATGGATTTTTGAGACAATGATTGTGAAAGATTTTACCTGTCCATTTTACCCTTTTACTCTAAGCAAGGCCAGTTCTATGTACTAAGGCTATCCAGGCTAGGGTTGATTATAAGACTAGGGGCAGGTCTGAGATCTGAGTCTGGGTTTGCCTAATATAGCCTAAGCCTGACTAGTTCTAGCCAAGCTTAAGCCTGACTAGTTCTAGCCAAGCTTAAGCCTGACCAGTTCTAGCCCAGTCTTAGCCTGACCAGTTCTAGCCAAGCTTAAGCCTGACCAGTTCTAGCCAAGCTTAAGCCTGACTAGTTCCAGCCAAGCTTAAGCCTGAGTTCTAGCCAAGCTTAAGCCTGACCAGTTCTAGCCAAGCTTAAGCCTGACTAGTTCTAGCCAAGCTTAAGCCTGACTAGTTCTAGCCAAGCTTAAGCCTGACTAGTTCTAGCCAAGTTTAAGCCTGACCAGTTCTAGCCAAGCTTAAGCCTGACTAGTTCTAGCCAAGCTTAAGCCTGACTAGTTCTAGCCAAGCTTAAGCCTGACTAGTTCTAGCCAAGCTTAAGCCTGACCAGTTCTAGCCCAGTCTTAGCCTGACCAGTTCTAGCCAAGCTTAAGCCTGACCAGTTCTAGCCCAGCCTAAGCCTGACCAGTTCTAGCCAAGCTTAAGCCTGACTAGTTCTAGCCCAGCCTAAGCCTGACCAGTTCTAGCCCAGCCTAAGCCTGACCAGTTCTAGCCCAGTCTTAGCCTGACCAGTTCTAGCCAAGCTTAAGCCTGACTAGTTCTAGCCAAGTTTAAGCAGACATTGAGGCCAGATTTGTCAACCCAGGTGACTTTTGAATAGACGGATCGAATCTTGAGTAGAAGCCAAGTTTAGGCAGACGTTGAGGCCAGTTAAGTAGAAAATAGGTCAAAGCCAGGCTATCAGAACTTGCTCAGAACTAAACCAAACTAGACCCAAGATTGCCAGCTTGGTTCTAACTGATAGTTAGGCTAATGCACCGGCTAAACCAGCTCGGCTCAGTGTCTAATTGTTAGTCGAGGCCAAGCCAGGTCAGTGTTAGTTTATACTGAATACCTGCCAGGCCTGGCTTAAGTAAAATAGGGCTCAGGCAGTGCAGAACAACAGTCCAAAACATCTCTAAGTACAAAGCAAGCCCTAGGCAACAGTGCAGAACATCTCTAAGTACAAAGCAAGCCCTGGACCCCGACCTGACCTGCCAAGCTATTCTGGGCCAGGGATATGTCCAAGAAACAGCTACAGGACATTTCTAAGTACACATTTAACGTACAAGTAAACAAGTTTTAAGTCAAAGTATGTACAAAGTACATAACTGTACTTTGTACATAAGAAACAATAATTTAAGAAAGTCGAATAAGAAATAATAATTTTGAAAATTTTGTGCCAAAAATTAGCCAAAAAAAAATGAATCAAATTCAGCCTTGAAAGTGTGTTTTCTAATGGAAAAAAAGGCGGAAAATCAGGCGAAAACTGATAACAGCTTTTTCTGCCCAATGTTTATCACTTTCGCCCTCAAAGTTACGCGAATTTTTCGCCCAAGTCAAACATTTTATGCTATTTGCAGAAAAATAAACAAAAGCTTTCGAATTCGAATAACTTATGATGAATTCGAACATTCGAATAACTTGTGCGAAAATTGAAGCCAACCTTGGCACAAGGGGTGTGCTTTAGCCTCTGATTAGCCGGCTTTAGCCTCTGATTAGCCGGCTTTAGCCTCTGATTAGCCGGCTTTAGCCTCTGATTAGCCGGCTTTAGCCTCTGATTAGCCGGCTTTAGCCTCTGATTAGCCGGCTTTAGCCTCTGATTAGCCGGCTTTAGCCTCTGATTAGCCGGCTTTTGCCTCTGATTAGCCGGCTTTTGCCTCTGATTAGCCGGCTTTTGCCTCTGATTAGCCGGCTTTTGCCTCTGATTAGCCGGCTTTAGCCAAGCCATGTCGTGACTGGCCATAGACAAAAGGAACCAAATTTAGAGAGATAAGGAACCAAATTTGTAGACAAAAGGACAAATGCGACCTTTTTTTTGCGCACCTGGACATTTTCGCACCTTTTTTTTGCTGGAAAAGGCCTTAGCTTCAAAGCTGCAAAGCAAGATCGTAGAGCTTCAAAAATGTTTTCCTATAAGGGAATCGTATGCGTAGATTCCGAATTTCGACAAATCAGACCTCGCTGACACGTCAAATTTGGGCTAAAAGGCAAAAACTGCGGAAAAGCGTTAAGTTGCGTAGCTTTTGCCTTTTAGCCCAAATTTGACGTGTCAGCGAGGTCTGATTTGTCGAAATTCGGAATCTACGCATACGATTCCCTTATAGGAAAACATTTTTGAAGCTCTACGATCTTGCTTTGCAGCTTTGAAGCTAAGGCCTTTTCCGGCAAAAAAAAGGTGCGCAAATGTCCAGGTGCGCAAAAAAAAAGGTCGCATTTGTCCCACCCCCAAGGAACCAAAATTTTATATGAAAGGAACTAGATTTGTAGAGAAAAGGAACTAAATTTGTAGACAAAAGGAACCATAGAGAAGCCGTAGAGAGAACATAGACCATAGAAAGGAGACTTCAAGCTTTCAAATAACATGTATATTATTAGATTGTCCCATAGTCCAGAGATTTTTTTGATTAGTACCCTATTGGAAGCGATGATTGAACACATCGAGTCGGGAACCCAAGTTTACTCCGATTGTTGGCGAGGTTTTTAGGTTGTCCCATAAAAACCCAGATATCTTTATTTTAATCAATAGGGGTAGGCTAGTTTCCGCAATTTTTTTTGCGCAACAGGGTCGTTTGCGCAACTCGCCATAACTTTTTTCTAAGTGGGTCAATCTTTATGATTTTGGTGTCATTTTGTTACACTTATTGAGATCTACAAAATGACACCAAAATCATAAAGATTGGTCCACTGAGAAGAAAGTTATGGCGAGTTGCGCAAATGATCCAGTTGCGCAAGTGACCCTGTTGCGCAAAAAAAATTGCGGAAACTAACCTACCCCAATCAATCCTCAAAACATTTGTATTTATCTTTTTTTTTTTTTTATGCTTAAAATTTCTTCTTTCTTGCACTAACATTCATTTTTTAGGAATCGACACGAGAAGAGAGTTGCAGTTGATCGAATGAAGCCAACTCGAGAAGAAAACCACGCTTTACTGCTTCGCCTTACTGCTTCAACGATTTTTAAGAGGGATTTTAGCGGCCAACCGCTGAAATCAATCAATTCAGCACGAGAAATCAATGAATTTTATGGGGAAAAAATCGTCGGAACGAGTGCTGCATAGGAATGGTTTCACAGATTCAAGACAGGCAACAATAGGATCAAACGGAAGAGGAGAATCGACCGACTCCGACTTTGGAGAAGCGAAGGAAAGTGGATCGATCGATTCTGAGGCACTGACTCCTGCGAAGTCCCGATGGATGAACTCAGAAATTGGCTGGACCTTACTGCGGACCGATCGATCGATCGATGAGTGACGACCCACCAAATTCCTTGCGATTCCGACCTATTTAGCAAAAGATTCGGATTTCGGAGCAGATTCGGAATCAGCGTAAAATTCTGCATCGAATGGATCGATTCTGCATAAAAATGGATCGATTCTGCATCGAATGGATCGTTTCTGCATAAAAATGGATCGCTTCTGCATCGAATGGATCGATTCTGCATAAAAATGGATCGATTCTGCATCGAATGGATCGATTCTGCATAAAAATGGATCGATTCTGCATCGAATGGATCGATTCTGCATAAAAATGGATCGATTCTGCATCGAATGGATCGTTTCTGCATAAAAATGGATCGATTCTGCATCGAATGGATCGTTTCTGCATAAAAATGGATCGCTTCTGCATCGAATGGATCGATTCTGCATAAAAATGGATCGATTCTGCATCGAATGGATCGTTTCTGCATAAAAATGGATCGCTTCTGCATCGAATGGATCGATTCTGCATAAAAATGGATCGATTCTGCATCGAATGGATCGTTTCTGCATAAAAATGGATCGCTTCTGCATCGAATGGATCGTTTCTGCATAAAAATGGATCGATTCTGCATAAAATTCTGCATCGAATTCTAGGTCTCATTTCGATTAGCCACCTTGATTTCATGATTTTCCCCTGTAAAAATTTAAGATATCATATTTTCTGTAATAATATTGTAATCTATAATAGTATTGCAAGCAGGAGGGGGTTTGAAAGAAGTAGTAGTAGTAGTAGTGCACCCTGCTTAAATTTGCTCTGTTGCTGTTCATTTTCTTTGTTTTCTGGCTTTCTGGCTTTCTGACTTTCTTTGTTTTAAAGGCATACTGGTAGGTAAATGTGATTTTCTTATGAGATTGTGACTGTTTCTTTAGCGCTGACTAACAGCTTTTGACTAGTTCTTTAGCAGTTCTTTAGCGCTGACTAAAAGCTTTTGATTGTGAATAACTTTTTCCACAGATTTTTATTACTTTTATTGGTTTACAAGCATTTTCTTATTCTTTTCAAAAGCTTTATTTTTTAGAAATGGAACTCGACGGCGATTCCGATAAACACTGGCAAGAATTTCGTACAAAGCAAGCATTCGAGAAGGATGCTCGAGATTGAAACGCTCAATGCAAAGAGGATTTTCTCGTGACTGAAAATGAAATCAACTTGGGTGCGAAAGAAACCGACATTGCTGATGAAGCTGACGTCAGCTCGTCACTGACATATCGTCAGCTGGAGAAGAGAAGCCTGATGAGGAATCTTCTCGAAAACACCATCCGATCCGATCAGCAAAATGGCACCTTCCGAGCATTCGATGAGTTGAAAGAAGAAACGATTAAAGATCTGATCGACATTACTGTTTCATCCAAGAGCCGGGACATCACTGTTACACCCAAATGCTCCCTTCAAAGCACATATTAAAGAGCTGATGTTGCGTGACGCCTCAAAGCAAATATTAAAGCACAATGTGAAGAATGAATGGTCAACGGATTGAGGCCTCTCACGAAAGGAAGGGATCCCGCCACCATCCATGGAAATTTACTTGACTTGGGTTTGAAACGCTTGAATTTTTGAAACGAATGAGCTGCCGAAGCATCTAATCGTTTACTTCTTCAAGAGTTGTGGAATTACGACAAAAAAGAAACCGACATTGCTGATGAAGCTGACGTCAGCTCGTCACTGACATACGGCAGCTGGACATTGCTGATGAAGCTGACTTAGTGCGAAGGCTAGCACCCTCGCACTAAGTCTATTTGGGTTTGGGCTAAATCCCCATTAGGCTTAGGCTTAGGTTGAAAAAAATAGTAGTGCGCACTACTATTACAGAAAATACTTTAAATGAGAATTTACTTTTTTCAGGGCAAAGTCAAACGAAAACAATCGTTGAGAACTTTTCCACAAAATTCGTACCTTAAAATTGATATTTTCCAATAAACAAAACTTTTCAGAGCACTTCCTAATGACTTTTGAGAGCACTTCCTATTGAGAGCACTTCCTCATTCCATTCCAAAACTCTAGTTTAACAATTTCTCTTTAAAATCTCTTTGAAAAAAGTAATCTCTTTGATTTCGGGTTTTTCCAAAATCTCTCTCTCTCTCTCTCAAATTTGAAAACTTTTACCCGTCTTTGTTCTCGTTTGAAATTTATGGTAGACGGATATTTCTCTCAGCAAGTCTGCTAGGAGAAAAGTTTCTCATAGCAGACTTCTAACAATTGCCGTAAAAAGTGGATAGATGAATGAAAAAGTTGGTAGCAGACGAACCGTAGTGCGTTGAAATGCTTTGTGCTCAAAAAGCTGTAAACATGTCTTTTTCAGGTCGATTTCAGTTTCAGGTCAATCGTCGTTTCAGGTCAATCGTCGATTTAGGATGGCTGAAGTTTTTTTGTGGACCAAAACTGGTCGGGTCAAGTCAGAATGGCTTAAACACATCGTCCAGTAGAAAAGAAGAGTCAGAAAGAGTCAGAAGCCACGTATACCGTTCCACATAATGATCCACTGATTTTTGCAGAAACGGTTTCTATTTCTCAAAGAACCCGATGGCTTTCGAAGTTATTGGCATGATCTTAGAGAGGATAAACTCCGATATTCAAGACAGGACTTTAAGAATGGTGGAATTGGGCAGCCATTCAAGAATGGTGGGATTGGGCAGCGATTGAAGAATGGTGGGATTGGGCGGCGATTCAAAAATGGTGGGATTGGGCAGCGATTCAAGAACAATAGGATTGGGCAGCGATTCAAGAACAATAGGATTGGGCAGCGATTCAAGAATGGTGGGATTGGGCAGCGATTCAAGAATAATAGGATTGGGCAGCGATTGAAGAATGGTGGGATTGGGCAGCGATTCAAGAACAATAGGATTGGGCAGCGATTCGAGAACAATAGGATTGAGCAGCGATTCGAGAATGATAGGATTGGGCAGCGATTGAAGAGTGGTGGGATTGGGCGGCGATCTTATCGACAGGATGCATGAAGTTATGCTTTGTTTCAAAGAAGATGAATGAATCCAATCCAATAAATTATCGATGAATGAATCCAATTATCCAATGCAACGTGGAATTCTCCTTTTTGGCGCCGGAATTGCAACAAAAGTTTGATTTTTATGCAGCGTGGCGCTCCGATTCACATAGCGCACACAGGAATGGTTGCAACGTAAGAGAATCCCTGTTCTCTCTTGGTTGACATGTTCTCCTGACTTGAATGTTATCGAAAACGTACGAGGATTTGTGGTTGTTTATGGCATTTTGCCCATACGAAAGCTTATGGGCAAAATGACGCAAAATGACGGCAAATTTATGACGAAAACAAGAAGAGTATCGAAACGTTGATGAGCTTAAGCTTGCCATTGGATGGATCAGATGGACGCGTGGATGGATCAGATCGACTAGAAATTGATTAAATCTAAACTGCCCTTGTCTGACCTGGCTTACCGATCTGGTTGACCTAGCTAGATCCGGTTGATCTGGTTGATCTAGCTAGATCCGGTTGATCTGGTTGACCTAGCTAGATCCGGTTGATCTGGTTGATCTAGCTAGATCCGGTTGATCTGGTTGACCTAGCTAGATCCGGTTGATCTGGTTGATCTAGCTAGATCCGGTTGATCTAGTTGACCTAGCTAGATCTGGTTGACCTAGCTAGATCCGGTTGATCTGGTTGACCTAGCTAGATCTGGTTGATCTGGTTGATCTAGCTAGATCCGGTTGATCTGGTTGACCTAGCTAGATCCGGTTGATCTAGTTGACCTAGCTAGATCCGGTTGATCTGGTTGATCTAGCTAGATCCGGTTGATCTAGTTGACCTAGCTAGATCTGGTTGACCTAGCTAGATCCGGTTGATCTAGTTGACCTAGCTAGATCCGGTTGATCTGGTTGATCTAGCTAGATCCGGTTGATCTGGTTGACCTAGCTAGATCCGGTTGATCTGGTTGACCCAGCTAGATCCGTTCATTCTTATCATTTAAAATCCATCCACTTTCGCTAGACTATAGTTAACTTTAGACAAAACAACTGACTTCTTAGACTGCACTTCTTCCATGAGTCTTGAGGAGTTATTGTCGTTAAACTAACGACAGGATTGAGACGACAGGACTCAGATAGACAAGTACTTAGACGAGATCGATCTTTCGTTTACCCTTAGCACTGTCATCCAATCTATGATTATCTGAAGGTTAGCTGTGGTTAGACAATCCCTCGACCCTTCCCCGCAATCCATCATTCATTCGATTTCCATTCTGACAGATCTCGAGAGCTTTCCCCTTTTTCTTCGCTCAAGGCAATGCCAAAATGTCTTTGATGGAAAGGAGATGCACAAAAATTTCAAGGTTACCCTTTCCCTTTCGGTTTTTCTCATTTCTTTTCTTTTCCACATTCCAATTCCATTTCTGATTCGATCACAGCTTTTCCATTTTCTTTTCTTTTTCCATTTTCTTTTCTATTTTCTTTTCTATTTTCTTTTCTTGTTCATTTTCTTTTCTTTTCCTTTTCCATTTTCTTTTCTATTTTCTTTTTCATTTCCTTGATACTCGTATCGTTTCTCGTTTCTCAACAAAAACTTTGCTTTTCGCATTTTTTTTCGCTTGAATCATTTCTAAATTTTCTTTCTTTTTGATTTCTTTTTGTATGGATAATTTCGGTGTCAATCTATTAGATTGTTCAGATATAAACAAGCGTTGCTGAAGCTTATTGTTGTGAGAGAAGCTTTTAAAAGATGTCTTTCTGTATTTAAAAGTATGTTATCTTGTGCATATTTGGACTCTTTTTAAACGAATAATTTCTTAATCTTTAAGAGCCTTTTTTCTTGCTTTAGATGATGCTTTAGAGAAGCTTTGTCCGTCTGTCTGTCCGTCTGCCTGTCCGTCTGCCTGTCCGTCTGTCTGTCCGTCTGTCTGTCCGTCTGCCTGTTCGTCTGCCTGATCCTCTGGCTGTCCGTCTGCCTGTTCGTCTGTCTGTCCGTCCGCCTGTCTGTCTGTCTGTCTGTCCGTCGGAGCCCGTATGCTACGCTTCGGGAAATGTTCCCACGAAGTCTCTGATTCTTAGACTGGATTATCCTACGCTCCTAAGCTCCCCCGACGTCTCTAATCTTTACGGCGGCACCTTTGATCTTTTCAGTAAAACGTTCATAGTTTTCCCGCGGAGTAAACGTTTCCTCGGAAAGTTGGAAAATTTTACCGGAAAGTTTCTGGAAGAAAATTACGTTCTGCGGGAGAACTATGGACGTTTCACCGGAAAGATCAAAGGTTCCCGAAGGATCAAAGATTAGAAACACCGCGGAAACTTTCCCCAGAGCGTAGCGTAGGATAATCCAGTCCAAGAAAATCAGGCCCAACCCTGAGCAGATGAGACTCAAATGAGGCCCATCCGAGTCGGCCCATTTGAACGAGTTGAACCTAGCATCGAGCTAGGCTTACGCTACTAGATTTAGTGCATCGGATTCTGCGCAAAATTCTGAGCAAAAAAACAGTTTTAAAATCAACCCAATGGGTCCTTTAGTCTGTGTAAAAATATGTTTGAAAATTAGGAGCTCAAAAAATTTGCGGGGCTCGATGATATAAGCCTTGCCTCAGCGACCTGCGATGGTAGCCTTGCGGCCTAGCGGATAGTGTGCTAGCCTTAGGTACGGCGCATCCAAGTAGGCGCATCCAAGTAGGCGCATCCAAGTAGGCGCATCCAAGTAGGCGCATCCAAGTCAGCGCATCCAAGTTAGCGCATCCAAGTCAGCGCATGCAAGTTAGCGCATGCAAGTTAGCGCATCCAGGTAGGCGCATTCAAGTAGGCGCATCCAAGTAGGCGCATCCGAGCATACGGGCTTGGATCAACTCAAACAGGAATGGAAAACGGAAACGGATCAATGGTGCTTGGTGGGATTTGGTGGATTCATTGAACTTCACTACAGCAATCGGAAGACCAGCTCGTTCATTATTTCAAGATGAAGTCACCTATCGATATAAAAAGCTAAAGGATTCTTGAAGCTGAAGGATGAATGAAATTTTGGCTCTTCTTAAAGAACTAGATACAAGAAAATGATGAATGTAATGTTGAGTTTGATTGCTTTAAGTTTGCTTGATTAAATAGTTATTTAAATAGATATTTAAATAGCTATTTAAATAGATATGTACTCACCAAAATCTGTCTTTTATCTGGCACACGATTTTCTTTCTCGTTTTTCCTTTCATTTTTTGTAAATCTTCAACTTGTCAAAAGAATTTAAAGGGGGGTATTAATCGCGGCCGGGTGACGATAAAAATTTTTTTACGGCAACCACCTGTTTTTTTATTTTAATATCGCTGATTTTATTATAAAAAGAATAAAAATCACCCCGGCTAGAGTGATTTGATGGGTTTACAAATTTTTGGAGATGCTGCAAGGCTTGGAGGAAAACAAGATCGTCACTCATCAGACACCTCAGCACAGTCTAGATCGTTTGAGTTTTAGTTGCAGATAAATTTAAAAACAAAATAAAAAGCACAAAAAGTAGGGAGTGGGACAAATGCGACCTTTTTTTTTGCGCACCTGGACATTTGCGCACCTTTTTTTTTGCTAGAAAAGACCTTAGGAAAGGTCGTAGAGCTTCAAAAAAGTTTTCATAGAAGGGAATCGTATGCGTAGATTCCGAATTTCGACAAATCAGATTTCGCTGACACGTCAAATTTGGACTAAAAGGCAAAAACTACGCAACTTAACGCTTTTCCGCAGTTTTTGCCCTTTAGCCCAAATTTGACGTGTCAGCGAGGTCTGATTTGTCGAAATTCGGAATCTACGCATACGATTCCCTTATATGGAAGTATTTTCGAAATATTTTCGAAGCTCTACGGCCTTGCCTAAGGCCTTTTCCAGCAAAAAAAAGGTGCGCAAATGTCCAGGTGCGCAAAAAAAAGGTCGCATTTGTCCCACCCCCCCAAAAAGTAATAAAAATAAATTGTTAATCTATAATTCTTCCTCTTGCTCACTTTCATCTTCGCTCAAGTACAGCAGTTCGGCTCAAGTACAGCAGTACAAATCGGCTTCCTATCTTATCAATTTCCAGCGCATCTTCACCAAAAGTGACTGGATCTCCTCCATCGTAGGACGTCTTCAGCGCTTTGATTGACACAATTCGATCTTTTTTCATTTGTGGTCGCTTATGGTTTTAGTTTTCTCAAATAGGTGCCTTTTAGCTGAGGTGTCTGATGAGTGACGATCTTGTTTTTCTCCAAGCCTTGCAGTGTCTCCAAAAATTTGTAAACCCATCAAATCACTCTAGCCGGGGTGATTTTTATTCTTTTTATAATAAAATCAGCGATATTAAAACAAAAAAACAGGTGGTTGCCGTAAAAAAATTTTTATCGTCACCCGGCCGCGATTAATACCCCCCCCCCCTTTAAAGAAGATTTTTCTTCTCTAAATCATTAGAAACGAATTAGAGACGAATTTCTCCGTTCGTTTTCTCATTTGCGAAGATTTTCCCCCCAAATAAAAAGGAAAGTCTACGATAAAAACGGAAAAAAAGCAATGCCAAGTGAGCGCACATCAAAAGAAAATGAGATCGACACCGAAATTGGCTCTTTTTCTCAATATCCCCTAAATTCTCTTTGACATTTCCCTCATCCTGGATGGCATTCAAGTGAAAGAAAATGTTTTTACGACCTTTTGAACATTTTAAACTTTTCCTTGTTTCATTATCGCATTTTTCACTTTTTCAACTCTTGGATTCAGCTTTTTCTCGTATTGCCGTACTCGATTTTTCTCGTATGCCTTGAAAACTTGCAAATGTACTCTTTCTAATGCACTAAGATGGAAAGGAAATGCTCTAGCTTGAACTGACTAGCTTTGTGACTAGCTAGACTGGCTTTGGTCAACTTTTAGAGGTGTCGAAGCCGAAGTCGAAGTCGAAATCGAAGTCGAACTCAGCTTCTAGACTTTTCTAGAACTTGAACTTTAGTTTGATGTAAAGCCAAGAATAAAGCAAAGAATAAAGCCAAGTAAAAAGCCAAATAAAAAGCAATTTCCAAGAGAAAATCTATTCCAAATCTATGCCAAGTCTATTCCAAATCTATGCCAAATCTTTATCCAAATCTTTCACTAACTGGTTTAGCGTCTTTTCATCTCAATTTTCCACTCAGTTTTCCCCTGTCAAATCAATCGTTCATCTTTTATTTGATTTACTCAAAACTACAGGTTTTCACAGCAAGAAAATCGTATCGTTTTCATTCAAATAACTCAAATTCTGCTTAAAACCTTGATTTAGAGAGCTGACTGATATTTAGTTGAGGTTCAAGGGTAAGCATGAGGCTCCAGGGTAAGCATCAGGCTCCAGGGTAAGCCTCAGGCTCCAGGGTAAGCATCAAGCTTCAGGGTAAGCCTCAGGCTCCAGGGTAAGCAGCAGGCTCCAGGGTAAGGACCAGACTCCAGGGTAAGGACCAGGCTCCAGGGTAAGCAGCAGGCTCCAGGGTAAGCATCAAGGCCAGGCCGATCAGGAACAGGCTTAGCTCAGCCAGCTCAGCCTTAGATATCAATACGGCCGGTACTCTATTACTGCAATCTAATTTTTTCTGTTCTGTTCTCTCTTTTCTTTCTGTTCTTTCTTTTCTTTCTGTTCTTTCTTTTCTTTCTGTTCTTTCTGTTCTTTCTTTTCTGTTCTGTTCTTTCTGTTCTTTCTTTTCTTTCTATTCTTTCTGTTGAATGAATCCATCGAAGATTTCAATGGATTCTAGGTATGGAAAATCTCAAAATCTCAATCTAAATCTCTCTAAATCTCATTTTTAAAAAAAAATCCGATCCTTTTCACCGTTCTCCTTTCTTTTCTCTCTCCAATTTCGGCATGCCAATCGAGTTTTTTTTCGTTCATTTTTCTTTCAAAAACATAGATCTCAATCGTTTTCGATTTGGAAAAGCTTTTCTGTGAAAAGTTCTGCTTTTTCCGGAAAGCTATTTCGTTTTCGACTCATTTTTTTTTATAAAGTTGATAATTCTTAAGAGTAATTTGTAAATTTAGGGGAATTTGAAGGGAAATTTATGGATTAATGACAATTTTATGGAAAGTTTAAGGCAAATTTATGGATTGATCACAATTTTGTGGCAAGTTTAGGGCAAATTTAGGCTCAGGCTCTAGGAGAAATTCTAGGGCAACATCTAGGACAACATCTAGGGCAAATTCTAGGGCAACATCTAGGGCAAATTCTAGGACAACATCTAGGACAACATCTAGGGCAACATCTAGGGCAAATTCTAGGACAACATCTAGGACAACATCTAGGACAACATCTAGGACAACATCTAGGGCAACATCTAGGGCAAATTCTAGGACAACATCTAGGACAACATCTAGGGCAAATTCTAGGGTAAATTTAGGGAAATATGGCTATTTTAAGGAAAGTTCATGGAAATCTGCAAATTTACGACAAATTTTTTGTTTGTTTCATTTGTTTCCCTTTCGGTTCCGATTTGGTTCCCATTCGGTTCCCATTTAGGGCGGATTTGTTCTCCTTTCGGTTCCGTTTCGGTTCGCATTCGGTTCCGGTTCTCTTCCGATTCTCTTCCCATTCGTTTCCGATTCGGGTATCTTTTTGCCTTGTTTTCCTTTCGGTTCGACTTCGGTTCCGGTTCGGTTCGCATTCGGTTTCCATTTAGGTCCAATTTGTTTCCCTTTCGGTTCGCATTCTGTTCCAATTCTCTTCCGATTCTCTTCCCATTCTCTTCCCATTCGTTTCCCATTCGGGTGTCTTTTTGCCTTGTTTGTATTGGAATGAAAAGTCCAATCGACCTCTATTTGGTATCATTTGAAAGCCTGAAATTTCATCTGTACAATGATCTAAAAAGTTAGCAAAAATATAATCTCTGGACAAAGTTATAGGCCTCTAAAGTGTGACGACCCATTTTGAGCCGATTTGTTTCCATTTCGAATCAGATTTGGTCCCATTTCGGTTTCTATTTGAGGCCGATTCGTTCCCCATTCGTTTCCCCTTCGTTTCCCCTTCGTTCCCCATTCGTTCCCCATTCGTTTCCCCTTCGTTTCCCCTTCGTTTCCCCTTCGTTTCCCATTCGTTCCCCATTCGTTTCCAACTCGGGTGTCTTTTTGTCTTGTTTGTATTGGAATGAAAAGTCGAATCAACCTCTATTTGATATCATTTGAAAGACTGAAATCTCCTCTGTACAATGATCTAAAAAGTTAGCAAAAATATAATCTCTGGACAAAGTCAGAGGCCTCTAAAGTGTGAGCAGCCGTTCAAAATCCCCGAAACTACGGAAGAGCCAAATTTTCAAGCACAAAGTCCACTAGAAAGAGTTTTTCTCTCAAAAATTCCAAGTTCCAGTCCAACGTGACCATTCCAACTTTCTTTTTTCAAAATATTTCCGTTTTCCCCATTTTTCTCTCAAAAATATCAGTTTATCCGTTTTTTGGAAATCGGAAAAATTTTTTATTTCTATGGATTTCTTGAGATATTCTTTATGAGATTTCCGAGTCTTTTCTTCTCAATTTTCTTTATTTTATTTGATACTTTAGAAATGGGCGTTACTCTAGAAATGAGCCTTCTATTTCTCCTCTTCACTCTTCAAACAATTACCGCGTTGAATCGAGAAGAGAAATTCGCCAATCCGCCGACAAATTATGAGTAAATTGAAGAATTTATTGGATTTTTGGATAGATTTTTGGATAGATTTTTGAATAGATTTTCAGAAATTCAAAGCCTAGCACAGCTTCAAACTTAGACTTAGCTCTAGAAGCTCTAGAAGCTCTAGAAGCCCTAGAAACAGCGCTAGAAGCTCTAGAAGCTCTAGAAGCTCTAGAAGCCCTAGAAACAGCTCTAGAAGCTCTAGAAGCCCTAGAAACAGCTCTAGAAGCTCTAGAAGCTCTAGAAGCTCTAGAAGCCCTAGAAACAGCTCTAGAAGCTCTAGAAGCCCTAGAAACAGCTCTAGAAGCTCTAGAAGCCCTAGAAACAGCTCTAGAAGCTCTAGAAGCTCTAGAAGCTCTAGAAGCCCTAGAAACAGCTCTAGAAGCTCTAGAAGCCCTAGAAACAGCTCTAGAAGCTCTAGAAGCTCTAGAAGCTCTATTGCTTTGCTCTAGTTGACTAGAGCAATCTTTTTCTAGAGCTTCTAGTGCTAAGCTTTCTGGCTAAGCTCTTCTACAGGCTTGTCCAAGACTAAAGAAATTGAGAATTGCAAGACTATCTTACATTAAAAAGACATTAAATGACATTAAATTGACATTAAATGACATTAATAAATGCCATATTGGAAAGAATTTCCCGGAAGGAACCATATTGGAATCATATTGGAATCAAATTCCTGAAAGGAACCATATTGGAATCAAATTCCTGAAAGGAGCCATATTGGAACCATATTGGAATCAATTTCCTGGAAGGAACCATATTGGAATCAAATTCCTGGAAGGAACCATATTGGAGCCATATTGGAATCAAATTCCTGAAAGGAACCATATTGGAGCCAATTTCCTGGAAGGAACCATATTGGAGCCAATTTCCTGAAAGGAGCCATATTGGAACCATATGACATCATTAAATAACACTAAAACAGCAAAAACTCATTTTAAGCCATTTTTTGCGGTTAAAACCTTGGCTAAAACCTAAAATTTTCAGGAAACACCTCGTTTTTCGCATTTTCCCCAACACCAGCCAACAACTTGACGCTCTCAACAGACTTTATATGAAATCGCACGAGTACGAGGTATTGTTATTCGGTATATATTGTCAGGAAGTATATAAGGCAACAGGTAGTTCCAGAGTAGTATCTAAAAAGTAAATAGTAGTAGAATCTAAATAAATAGTAGTAGAATCTAGATTTCTAAAAAACTCTTTTTTTATTCCCTATGAGTTCTCTTTCAGAAATCAAAAGAATTGAAATCAAAAGAGTAAATATAAAGGTTTTTTAAGCTTTTTAATAGCTCTCGAATGCAGCTAACATTTCTTGCGCGAATCCAGTCTATCAGAATGCCTCAGGCACACATTGGCTCAGGCTTTGACTCAGGCAAACATTGCCTTAGCTCAGGCTCAGGCAAATATTGGCTCAGGCTTTGGCTCAGGCTTTGGCTCAGGCTTTGGCTCAGGCAAACATTGGCTTAGCTCAGGCTCAGGCAAACATTGGCTTGGCTCAGGCTCAGGCAAATATTGGCTTAGCTCAGGCTCAGGCAAATATTGGCTCAGGCTTTGGCTCAGGCTTTGGCTCAGGCTTTGGCTCAGGCTTTGGCTCAGGCTTTGGCTCAGGCTTTGGCTCAGGCTTTGGCTCAGGCTTTGGCTCAGGCTTTGGCTCAGGCTTTGGCTCAGGCTTTGGCTCAGGCTTTGGCTCAGGCTTTGGCTCAGGCTTTGGCTCAGGCTTTGGCTCAGGCTTTGGCTCAGGCTTTGGCTCAGGCTTTGACTCAGGCAAACATTGGCTTAGCTCAGGCTCAGGCAAACATTGGCTTAGCTCAGGCTCAGGTAAACATTGACTTAACTCAGGCTCAGGCAAACATTGGCTTAGCTCAGGCTCAGGCAAACATTGCCTTAGCTCAGGCTCAGGCAAATATTGGCTTAGCTCAGGCTCAGGCAAACATTGCCTTAGCTCAGGCTCAGGCAAACATTGGCTTGGCTCAGGCTCAGGCAAACATTGCCTTAGCTCAGGCTCAGGCAAATATTGGCTTAGCTCAGGCTCAGGCAAACATTGCCTTAGCTCAGGCTCAGGCAAACATTGGCTTGGCTCAGGCTCAGGCAAACATTGCCTTAGCTCAGGCTCAGGCAAATATTGGCTCAGGCTTTGGCTCAGGCAAACATTGGCAAAAGGTTGGGCTTGATTTTTGAGCAAAATTCTTCAAAAATCAGTTATCAGTGGCAAACAAAACCAAAGTGAGCAATCAAAAACAAATTGATCAAATCACAAATTTTAGTTGGACTTCTGGAAATCGGCCACCGGTTTTCACCAATTCGCTGACATAATGGTGAAAGAAAGTCGAGCAATGTTTCTTGCGAAAACGTTGAATCAAACGGGAGCCAATTGGAAGATTACCATTCCCGATGTGCAGAAGTGCGGTTTGAGAAAGGAGATCACTTCAGTAGAGCTTAGAACGCTTCAGTAGAGCTTAGAACGCTTCATTAGAACCTAGAACGCTTCATTAGAACCTAGAACGCTTCATTAGAACCTAGAACGCTTCAATAGAACCTAGAACGCTTCATTAGAGCTTAGAACGCTTCATTAGAATCTAGAACGCTTCATTTGAACCTAGAACGCTTCATTAGAACCTAGAACGCTTCATTTGAACCTAGAACGCTTCATTAGAGCTTAGAACGCTTCATTTGAACCATTAGAACCATTAGAACCATTAGAAACCATTAGAAATTGAGAAGAGAAAGATTTCTTTGATTTGATAGAGTAGAATTTGATCAAATCAGATAAGCCATTGACAAATGTGGTCAAAGAAAAGCCATAGAGAATCCAAAGCAGAATTTCTCTCTCTCCCAATCGGCTTTCCGTTTTAATCCTGCTACAGTACCCTGTCGTACTTACAGTAATCATACAGATTGATCATTGAACGAGAGGCCCCAAAACAGTCCTCATGGCTTTCCCGTTTTGGTGAAAGCAATCAACTCTTCAAGGCAATCTTCAAAAGGTTCAAAGATGACTCTGGGCTAAAGGCAAAGGTTCGATTTTGAGCTACAGTACAGTACTAGCTACAGTACAGTACTAGCTACAGTATAGTACTAGCTATAGTACAGTACCAGCGACAGTACAGTACTAGCTACAGTACAGTACTAGCTACAGTACAGGATCAGCTACAGTACAGTACTAGCTATAGTACAGTACTAGCTACAGTACAGTGCTAGCAATAGTATAGTACTAGCTACAGTACAGTACTAGCTATAGTACAGTACCAGCTACAGTACAGTACTAGCTATAGTACAGTACTAGCTATAGTACAGTACTAGCTACAGTACAGTACTAGCTACAGTACAGTACTAGCTACAGTACTAACTACAGTACCGTGCCATACACAGTACAGTACTAGCTATAGTACAGTACTAGATACAGTACAGGATCAGCTACAGTACAGTACTAGCTATAGTACAGTACAGTACAGTACAGTACAGTACAGTACTAGCTACAGCACTTACCAAACATCTGACCATTTTCAGTACGGTTTTGGTGACTATCATAGCTACGAGACGATCATGAAATATCTGGATGATGTCGAGAGGGGATATCCAAACATTGCGAAGACTTTCATCGCTGGGAAATCGGCTGAGGGAAGACCATTGAAGGGGATCAAGGTAATTGGTGAATTAAAGACTGGATTCATTCAGGGTTAAGATGATTTGGTTAGGAACCGGGTTAGACAAGTGCGACTAGTAAGCTGGCTTCACAAGCAGGATTGACCAGCAGTACAGGAGCAGTACACTACAGGATATCAGGCTAAATCAGGGCAAAGACATCTTGAACAGGGTCAAGTCTAACACGATCAGATCAGCAGGGTCAATTCGGGATCAGGAGTCAGGATTCGTGATCCAGATAAAGCCAAGCCAAGCTTGAATCCAAATCCAGCTTGAATCTGGATTAGATCAAGTCTGGATTAGATTAGATCGGTCTCAGACTGATCTAATCTAATCCAGACTGTACAAATTCAATTTCCAGATCGGTAACCCAATCTCCTCCACAGACAAACGTGTGATTTGGATTGATGGCGGGATCCACGCAAGAGAATGGGCAGCCGTTCACACAGCACTCTGGTTCATTCATCAGGTATTGTTAGTGTACTGGTAGCGGTTGTAGCTTAGGCTTTGGCTTAGGCCATGTACTGTACAGCAATCGGTACTTTAGGTTAATGGATCTTGAGTACTGTAGCCATGTACTGTACAGTATTGTAGCCATGTACTATACAGTACTGCTCATTCAAGAGCTTGTAAAGTGAGTTGTATGAGTCCAATCGGGAAACTTTTATAACATAAATGTAGCCAAGATCCAGGGCTACAATTTCCTCTATAACACTTGACACTTTGATAATAAGGCAGTCGTTTGTTAGGAACTTTTCGTACAGTACTGTAGCCATGTACTGTACAGTACTGTGGCCATGTACTGTACAGTACTGTAGCCATGTACAGTACAGTACTGTAGCCATGTACTGTACAGTACTGTAGCCATGTACAGTACAGTACTGTAGCCATGTACTGTCCAGTACCGTAGCCATGTACAGTACAGTATTGTAGCCATGTACTGTAGCCATGTACTGTACAGTACTGTAGTCATGTACTGTACAGTACTGTAGCCATCTATAGCACTGTAGCCATGTACTGTCCAGTACCGTAGCCATGTACTGTACAGTACTGTAACCATGTACTGTAAGCACTGTAGCTAGAGGATACTGTAGAATTAGATGAATGTAGCAAAGCACAGTGCAACAAAGCTAATCTCGAAGCCAATCTCGAAGCTAATCTCGAATTGCAGCTAATCTCCACGTATGAAATCGACTCCACAACGCGTTCTTTCATCGACTCGCTTTCTTTCTACATCCTTCCACTCGCGAATCCGGATGGCTACGAGTTTTCGCGTGACGACATCACTCCATTGGTGTGATCGGTTCGCTTTTTTTGACCCTTTCTATCAACCAGCTCTTCAGCATCGTTTATGGCGAAAGAATCGCGGGGATATTCGGTGTAAACTCGATTTGCGATGGTTTCGCGAGCGCTGCTGTGGAGGCGTCGATTTGAATAGGAATTTCGATTTCCATTGGGCTGGTTGGTGGTTAAAGAGTGCTTAAAGAAGTCGGCGTTAAATGGAGACGATGCTCAGCAAGCTCAGCAAGCTCAGCAAGAGCTCAGCAAGCTCAGCAAGAGCTCAGCAGGCTCAGCAAGAGCTCAGCAGGCTCAGCAAGAGCTCAGCAGGCTCAGCAAGAGCTCAGCAGGCTCAGCAAGAGCTCAGCAGGCTCAGCAAGAGCTCAGCAGGCTCAGCAAGAGCTCAGCAAGCTCAGCAAGCTCAGCAAGAGCTCAGCAGGCTCAGCAAGAGCTCAGCAAGCTCAGCAAGCTCAGCAAGAGCTCAGCAGGCTCAGCAAGAGCTCAGCAGGCTCAGCAAGAGCTCAGCAAGCTCAGCAAGCTCAGCAAGAGCTCAGCAGGCTCAGCAAGAGCTCAGCAGGCTCAGCAAGAGCTCAGCAGGCTCAGCAAGAGCTCAGCAGGCTCAGCAAGAGCTCAGCAAGCTCAGCAAGCTCAGCAAGAGCTCAGCAAGCTCAGCAAGTAACAATGTTATTTTTCTATCGAAAGATCAAAAAGATCTGTTTGGAAATGTTAATAAAAGCAAGATTTCACTTAATTCAGCGTAAGAATTAGATTTTAAAGAGAAACGAATCCAGAGCTGGGCTGGATATTGCTATATTGCTATTTTCCAGAAACTGGCTCCTCAACCGAGCGATGCTCTGAAGTTTTTCAAGGTGACACTGCTTTTAGTGAACCAGAATCACGGTGAGTTGTCGGGACAAAGATTTTTATTGAGAAATGAAAGTTCGACAAGTTTAGACAGACAAGAGACAGACAAATTAAGACAGCGAAAAAGACAAATGAAGTTAGAAGCACAGATTTAGAGCTACAATGGAGACGGTAAAAGGTACAGGAGTAAGGTACAGGTGTATGGGATAGGGATGAGTAGCTGGATAGATTAACGATAGGTTAACGCTGGATAGGTTAACGATAGGTTAACGCTGGATAGGTTAACGATAGGTTAACGATAGGTTAACGATAGGTTAACGATAGGTTAACGATAGGTTAACGCTGGATAGATTAACGATAGGTTAACGCTGGATAGGTTAACGATAGGTTAACGATAGGTTAACGCTGGATAGGTTAACGATTAACGGACTCATGGACGCATCTAGGGATGGTAATAGATAGTACTGTGGTGTAGGGAATAGGATAGCAACTGTGGGATAGTACCTCTTGTATTCCACAGACCCCAGTAGAGGAAGTAGAGGGGTAGAAGAGGTAGAAGAGGTAGAGGGGTAGAGGCAATAGAGGTGTAAAAGAGGTAGAGGAGGTAGAAGAGGTAGAGGAGGTAGAGGGGGTAGAGGAGGTAGAGAGGTAGAGGGCGTAGAGGGCGTAGAGGAAGTAGAGGAAGTAGAGGAAGTAGAGGAGTAGGTAGAGGAGTACAAGAGGTATGGTACAGAGATGGGTAGGATACAATAGTAGCCTACCCATCTTTACAAGCAGTACAGTGATGTACACTAGTAGAAGAGTACAGTGATGTACAATAGTACAGTAGATGGCACAGTACAGTAGCCATTTCAGAGCCATCCGCGACATGCTGATGTCACCAGAATTGCACGGGAAAACAGACGCTTTCATCACATTGCACACGTATGCACAGGTTTGAATGAATCCTAGATAACTCTACTGTAAGCCTAGATGTGGATCCATCCCTACAGTAATCAGGAGAGAACCTATCCAGAGGATGTGCAAGATTTGGTGAGTACTTGGGAATTTTGTGGGCTTGATGGGCTTGATGGACTTGAGGCTCAGGCTTAGGCTTAGGCTTAGGCTTAGGCTTTGGCTTAGGCTTAGGCTTGGCTTAGGCTTAGGCTTAGGCTTAGGCTTGGCTTAGGCTTAGGCTTAGGCTTAGGCTTAGGCTTAGGCTTGGCTTAGGCTTAGGCTTAGGCTTAGGCTTAGGCTTAGGCTTTGGCTTAGGCTTAGGCTTGGCTTAGGCTTAGGCTTTGGCTCAGGCTCAGGCTTAGACCTTGAATCAAGCCGATCACTATAATCCAGACTGTATTCCAGACGATCAGGACGTTCGATCGAGACATTTGATCCAGACGTTCGATCTAGACTTAGATTTAGAGTGATTGGCTTGATTCTAGATCAGAAATCCGATCTTGAATCAGTCTAGATCCGACGTAACATCAGACGTCAAAATAACCGCTCCAGAGCTAGCTAGAGTAGAGCTAGCTAGAGTAGAGTAGAGTAGAGTAGAGTAGAGTAGAGTAGAGCTAGCTAGAGTAGAGCTAGCTAGGCTAAAATAGGTCCAGGTTTTCCCCCTGGATCTGACAAAATCAGAATTCGATCTTGAAGTCAGCAAAAGAACTCCAGTAATCCATACTTCCAAAATCCGTAATTTCAAAACATCCAAATTTCAGCGAGAAGTCGGTTTAAACGGAGTCGCAGCGTTGGAAAAAGACTATGGAACGGCGTATCGTTTTGGAACTGGAGCCGATATTTTGTGTAAGCTTTCTCAAAGCAATATTAAGCTGTACTGTAGCACGTTACGCTAGTAAAGCTTAAGAAGGCCCAGAAAGAAAGCTAAGGAAGCTAAGAAAGTTAAGAAAGCTAAGGAAACTAAGGAAGCTAAGGAAGCTAAGGAAGCTAGGAAAGCTAGGAAAGCTAGGAAAGCTAGGAAAGCTAGGAAAGCCAAGAAAGAAAGCTAGTTAAGCTTAAGAGCTACTAGCCCAAGAGCTACTAGCCCAGTATCTACTGTATCTACTGTAGATCTTTCCATCATTTAGACCCGTCATCGGGCGGATCGGACGACTGGGCGAAGGGAGTGGCCAAAGTGAAATACGTTTACTTGTTGGAGTTGCGACCAGCTGATGAAGGTTTGGTTTTGAAGCGAACCAGAGTCAGAAGTAAACTACGGGTGAGACTAGGCCTGGACCAGGTTTGGACCAAGCCTGGACCAGGCCTGGAAGACCTGTTGCTTGACCTGAACTTTATCGTACCTGGATCTGAGCTAATATGGTCTATCTTAGCTCTACCTACACTACTGGAAAATGACAAATATCATATTTGAAAAGAGATCGTCACTTTCGCGCGCCTGTAACTCCCTTGTCTTTACCGTATTTCTAAATATTAATATTATCATTGTGTAGCGCTTGAAAAGAGCTTTCAGAAAATGTATAGCACTAATAGTTTAAACTCAAAGACAAGGGAGTTACAGACGCGCGAAAGTGACGATCGTTTTTCAAATGATATTTCAATATGATATTTCATTGGCCAGTACTGTACTTCGAGGATAGGATTTAACTAAGTAACTTAACTCTGGAGCTGGAGCTAATAGAGCTCTGGAGTTGGAGCTCTGGAGCTCTGGAGCTCTGGAGTTCGGAGCTCTGGAGCTGGAACTCTGGAGCTGGAGCTAATAGAGCTCTGGAGCTGGAGCTAATAGAGCTCTGGAGCTGGAGCTAATAGAGCTCTGGAGTTGGAGCTCTGGAGTTCGGAGCTCTGGAGCTGGAACTCTGGAGCTGGAGCTAATAGAGCTCTGGAGCTGGAGCTAATAGAGTTCTGGAGCTGGAGCTAATAGAGCTCTGGAGCTGGAGCTGCTGTAGCTACTGTACCTAAATACGATAATTTGGGAAATTTAAGTTTCCAGGTTTAGCCCAATTTCTTTAGTTTGGGACGGTTTCCTCCTCGATCCACGTCAATTGATCCCTACCGGAAAAGAGACATGGGATGGGATTAAGGTCGTCGTTCAAGCAGTACTCGATCGCGCAAGAGCCAACAGACCTGAGCGTGAGTTTTTTACAGACCGTACCGTGATCCTAGTCTACAGTAGACTACAGTAGTCTACAGTAGACTACAATAGTCTACAGTCTACCGTAATCCTAGTCTCGTAACTAATCCTAGTCTACAGTAGACTAGGATAATTCGAAGCCAAACCTGTTTCCACCTTTGTTTTCTCGTTTCTCGGCGGATCTGATTGAATTCGGATGAAATCGGATTTGATTGGATTCGGCTTGAATCGAATCTATGTCTATTTCTAGTTTCCCCATCGATCATCACAACAACAACCACTCCACCGCCAACAACGACAACAGTACCATGGTGGAAAACGAGCACAACACAAAAGACAACAACGAGAAGAGTGTACGTTACTAGAATTTACTAATCATAGCCGCTTCTCACTCACAATCTGATCGGTGTTATGTCATAGAAGTTTGGCAATTGTTTTACTGTTTCAAATGTTAGTACTAGATTTGAATCTTTTGAGAATTTAAATCCTTTGTCTTACTGTAAAGACAAGGCTACAGTGCTCTTATTATCTAGTACTTGGGTAGTACAAAGCTGTTAGTAAGTACTAGAGTCAATCTGGAGCTCTGGAGCTCCAGCTGGAACTCTGAAGCTCCAACTGGAACTCTGGAGCTCCAGCTTGATCTCTGAAGCTCCAACTGGATCTCTGAAGCTCTAGCTGGATCTCTGAAGCTCCAGCATGATCTCTGAAGCTCTAGCTGGATCTCTGAAGCTCTAGCTGGATCTCTGAAGCTCCAGCTTGATCTCTGAAGCTCCAACTGGAACTCTGAAGCTCCAGCTGGATCTCTGAAGCTCCAGCTTGATCTCTGAAGCTCCAGCTGGAACTCTGAAGCTCTAGCTGGATCTCTGAAGCTCCAGCTTGATCTCTGAAGCTCCAGCTCGATCTCTGAAGCTCCAGCTGGATCTCAGTACAAGATTTTTTCAATTTCTATGACCGACCACAGATCATTTCATTCATTTTCATTTTATTTGCAGCTTTTCCACTCAACCCATTGTGCCGACAGCCTTTCGAAGAATTTTTCAAACAAAAGGAGCGGAAAGAACGAGTACAGTACAGTCTACAGTACCCTGGTGGAAAACGAGTACTTTAGCACCTACAGTAAGCTCAAGAGGTTCAACCGTGGGTACTGTACAGACTACAGTACAGTCTACAGTACCCTGGTGGAAAACGAGTACTGTACAGCCTACAGCAAGCACTGTTGTACCCTGGTGGAAGACGAGCTCAAGGCCTACAGTACAAAGTACTGTAAGTACAAGTAGTACAATTAGTACAGTACCCTGGTGGAAGACGAGTACTGTAGCGCCGACTGTAGCACCGACTGTAAAAACCTCAACACTAAGTACAGTACCTTGGTGGAAGACAAGCTCAGTGCCAATGTCGGAATCAGCAGCATTGAGAACGGTAGCTACAGGAGCTTGGAGGAGAAGCACCGTAACTGGTTCGACGACAATACCCTCGTGGAAAACAAAGCCAGTGCCCATTACTGTACCAATTACTGTACCCAGTACCAATCTTACTGTACCCAGTACAAAGCTTACTGTACTTACAGTACCATCACGAGCAAATCAATCTCGAGCAAATCAAACTTTCCCAAAGAGATTAGTCATTAACAATCTCACAAAGCTACGTCAACAACAGGAATGGCTCAGAAGACAACTCAGAATACAGGAAGAAGCCAGGAGGAGAGCTGAAGAAAGAGAGGAAGAAGAGAAGGAAGAGAGAGAGAAAGAAAGAGAGGAAGAGAGAGAGGTAGAGAGAGAGGAAGAAGAGAAGGAAGAGAGAGAGGTAGAGAGAGAGGAAGAAGAGAAGGAAGAGAGATTCAAACTCGTACAATTGCAGCAACAATTACGCAAGGAGTTGAAGGTGATACCGGGCAGGATTCTCGAGTTGCCAATGAGAGTCGTCGAGGGAGGACAGGATGGACAAAGACGACTACCGATTTTCTTGTCGAAAGCACAGAATATGTTGAGGTGAAGATGGCTTTGGCTGGGCCTGAACTCAAACCAGACTTGACTTGGGCTAAGCCAAGGCTAGAATCAAACTCTTTAGGTAAAGCCTAGGCTCAGACTAGCCCTGACAATAAGCTAGACTGTGTTCGAAGGACAGGGTAAGATCGTGACTGATTGCAGATCTAGATTAGATCTGAACCAGAGATTGACTTAGTTCAAATCTGGTTTGGACCAGACTAGGAAAGAATATGGACTATAATTAGATCCAAATCAGATCCAGATCAAAGTCAGATCAGATCCAGATCAGATCCAGAACCTGGCCTGGTTCTGGCTCAAACCTTTTTCTCAATGTGGACGGTAAGAGCTGGAGTTGAACCAGGCGAAGCTATAGACTCAGGATTTGGACCAGGAATAGGACTGGGACCAGGAATAGGACTAGGACCAGGAATAGGACTGGGACCAGGAATAGGACTAGGACCAGGAATAGGACTAGGACCAGGAATAGGACTAGGACCAGGAATAGGACTGGGACCAGGAATAGGACTAGGACCAGGAATAGGACTAGGACCAGGAATAGGACTAGGACCAGGAATAGGACTAGGACCAGGAATCGGACTGGGACCAGAAATAGGACCAGGATCAGGACCAGGACTAGAACTAGGAACAGGACCAGGGCTAGGACGAGGATCAGGACCAGGACCAGGCCTGGGACTAGGACCAAGACCAGGACTAGGACTAGGACTAGGACCAGGACCAGGACTGGGACCAGGAATAGGACCAGGACCCGGACCAGGACCAGAACTAGTTTCAGAACCAGAACTAGGGTCAGAACCAGAACCAGAGTCAGAACCAAGACCAGGACCAGGGTCAGGACCAGGGTCAGGACCAGGACCAGAACCAGGACCAGGACTCGGACCAGGGCCAGAGCTAGGGCCAGGGCCAGGACCAAAGTCAGGACCAGTCCACACTGCAAAGGGTAGAGGAGTCAGACTTACTTTGTTATTCATATTCTGTGGGATTGGTTTCAGTTACTTACAAACTTTCAGTGACTTAGCCCTTAGTTAACAAATCTGAGTCTAAACCTTGTTTTTTCAGATTTACCCCTCGTCCAGTAGCCGTTGATCAATCGATTGCAAGTGAGTTCGAGAATTTGGCACACAGATCGATCAACAATGCGTTGATCGATCCCCGTGATGCTCGGCGTGGTTGCAAGGCTATTGTAGACATACAATAACCCTACTGTAACCATATTCAAATATCAAATATTCTATTCAAATAGCTGGCTTTACTTTAGACCTTCAACAATGCGTTGATCGTTCGCCGTGGTGCTCGGCGTGGTTACAAGGGAATCCCGATGTTTGTAGGGTTGGTTTTTGAGTGCTTTGGAAGCTAGTAATGTAGCTTTGGAAGCTAGCTTTTTTATCGACAAGCTAGTAATGTAGGTGTTCTCTATTTTAACGATTCCCGTATCCAGATCTCTTCGATCTACATGCGTCGTGATTGCTCGCGAAGTTGTGGCTTTTGTCGAGCTCGTCAAATTCGTTTTATTCCAAAAGCACACGGACTCTCGAGTCGGGTTGTTCAGGTGAGAGCTTAGATAAAGCTTTTCTTTAGATCTAAAGCCTTTCTCTAGCTCTTTCTCTAGATCTAGAAGCCTTTCTCTAGCTCTTTCTCTAGCTCTAGAAGGCTCTCTCTAGCTCTAGAAGGCTTTCTCTAGCTCTTTCTCTAGCTCTAGAAGGCTCTCTCTAGCTCTAGAAGGCTTTCTCTAGCTCTTTCTCTAGCTCTAGAAGGCTTTCTCTAGCTCTAGAAGGCTTTCTCTAGCTCTAGAAGGCTTTCTCTAGCTCTTTCTCTAGCTCTAGAAGGCTTTCTCTAGCTCTAGAAGGCTTTCTCTAGCTCTAGAAGGCTTTCTCTAGCTCTTTCTCTAGCTCTAGAAGGCTCTCTCTAGCTCTAGAAGGCTTTCTCTAGCTCTTTCTCTAGCTCTAGAAGGCTTTCTCTAGCTCTAGAAGGCTTTCTCTAGCTCTAGAAGGCTTTCTCTAGCTCTTTCTCTAGCTCTAGAAGGCTCTCTCTAGCTCTAGAAGGCTTTCTCTAGCTCTTTCTCTAGCTCTAGAAGGCTTTCTCTAGCTCTAGAAGGCTTTCTCTAGCTCTAGAAGGCTTTCTCTAGCTCTAGAAGGCTTTCTCTAGCTCTTTCTCTAGCTCTAGAAGGCTTTCTCTAGCTCTAGAAGGCTTTCTCTAGCTCTAGAAGGCTTTCTCTAGCTCTAGAAGGCTTTCTCTAGCTCTTTCTCTAGCTCTAGAAGGCTTTCTCTAGCTCTAGAACCCTTCCTCTAGCTCTAGAAGCCTTTATCTAGCTCTATAAGGCTTTCTCTAGTTCTAGAAGGCTCTCTCTAGCTCTAGAAGCCTTTCTCTAGCTCTTTCTCTAGCTCTAAACCCATCAAACCATTCATGAAACCATTCAGGGCGACTCTCACTCAACTCTTCACTCATCCCTCTCCACCGAAAGAAAATAACCAAAAACAAAGCTCAAATTTGTCCTTTTCACTACCGGTAGATACTCAAAAGCCTCAGAAAATGCTCATTTTAAAAAAATTCTCTTTTTTTTTCTTTATCCGGGTTGTTTAGATTGAAGAATTCTTGCTTTTGTTTAAATAAATTTTTCAAAAAACTGTTTTATTTCGCAAATTAACACGTAGATAAGCTTTATTTCCTTTTTGCCAGATTATCGAGCATTTATGGATAATCGAATGTATGCAAAAAAAAGGATATGGATTATATGTCTAATCTGTTTATAGTATAGTAATGGACAGGTAAAAAAATAGACGACTATTACTCTATGTTATTCAGGGCTCTTTCCCTGAATCGTGGTCTTTTAAAAGTTCCCTGGTCCCTTCAAAGTTCCCTGATCTCCTGAAAATTCCCTCTTCCACATAGAGCTCGCAACTTGTTAGGATTGACATTAAGTTTAACTACACTCCACAGAATCATAGCCTGACCCCTGACCCGCTTCACTTCGCTTCATGAGCCTCCGTGAGCCTCCATAAGCCTCCATAAGCCTCCACGAGCCTCCATAGGCCTTCACGAGCCTCCATAAGCCTTCACCAGCCTCCATAAGCCTCCGCGAACCTCCATGAGCCTCCACGAACCTCCATGGGCCTTCACGAGCCTCCATAAGCCTCCACGAGCCTCCATAACGCTGATGAGCCTTCATAGGCCTCCACGAACCTCCATGGGCCTTCACGAGCCTCCATAAGCCTCCACGAGCCTCCATAACGCTGATGAGCCTTCATAGGCCTCCACGAACCTCCATGGGCCTTCACGAGCCTCCATAGGCCTCCACGAGCCTCCATAGGCCTCCACGAACCTCCATGAGCCTTCACGAGCCTCCACGAGCCTCTATGAGCCTCCATGGACCTCCATAGGCCTCCACGAACCTCCATGGGCCTCCATAAGCCTTCACGAGCCTCCATAGGCCTTCACGAGCCTCCACGAACCTCCATGGGCCTCCATAAGCCTTCACGAGCCTCCATAAGCCTCCACGAACCTCCATGGGCCTTCACGAGCCTCCATAAGCCTCCACGAGCCTCCATAACGCTGATGAGCCTTCATAGGCCTCCACGAACCTCCATGGGCCTTCACGAGCCTCCATAGGCCTCCACGAGCCTCCATAGGCCTCCACGAACCTCCATGAGCCTTCACGAGCCTCCACGAGCCTCTATGAGCCTCCATGGACCTCCATAGGCCTCCACGAACCTCCATGGGCCTCCATAAGCCTTCACGAGCCTCCATAGGCCTTCACGAGCCTCCACGAACCTCCATGGGCCTCCATAAGCCTTCACGAGCCTCCATAAGCCTCCACGAACCTCCATGAGCCTTCACGAGCCTCCACGAGCCTCTATGAGCCTCCATAAGCCTTCACGAGCCTCCATAAGCCTCCATAAGCCTTCACGAGCCTCCATAAGCCTCCACGAACCTCCATGGGCCTCCATAAGCCTCCATAAGCCTCCATAAGCCTCCATAAGCCTCCATAAGCCTGCATAAGCCTCCATAAGCCTCCATAAGTCTCCATGGACCTCCATAGGCCTCCACGAACCTCCATGGGCCTCCATAAGCCTCCATGAGCCTCCATAAGCCTTCACCAGCCTTCATAAGCCTCCATAAGCCTCCTTAAGCCTCCATAAGCCTCCATGAGCCTCCATAAGTCTCCATGGACCTCCATAAGCCTCCACGAACCTCCACATCCTGCTCGATATTTTTGATGGAACCTACGGGTGACCCCAGGCTGACCTCAGCTCACTCTCAACCCGCAACCCCTCCCTTTTCCAGCTCACTCCTTGACGTGATCTCCAAAAAATGCTTTGCTCTCCTTTCTTTCCCCTTTTCCCTCTATTTTACGTCATTTTCCCTCCGCATCTCTTTTTCTTTCCCTCACAAAGCACCATTTGTCATTCGGAAAAGAAAAAAAAAAAAGAAAAATAGCGAAAACACTTTTCCTTTCCTTTTTGCAACCAATATTTCCTTGATGACGTCACTTTTTTTTTTTAAATCTTTGCTTTTTCAATCACGTGGATTCGAGAGGAAAGAAGAATTCGTTGAAAAGTGTTGATTTTTGGACTTTTTTGTCGGTTTTAGACTAGATTTGAATAAGTTTTTAATGTTAAAACCAAAGAAAAGTCAACAAAACCCATCAAAAATTAAGAAATTAAATTGAAAATGGAAAGAAAATGAAATTTAACACAATTTCTGTGAAATACTGTACACTTTTAGAATAAACTAAACTAGTAAACTAAAAAATCGAATCCAATATCTCGATTTGAATGCTCTTTCACCTAGTTCTTTGAAATATTCCCGATTTTTGACCTTTCTTCCTCTTCCTCTCTTCTTCTCCCTCTTCTTCTCCCTCTTCTTCTTCCTCTTCTTCTCCCTCTTCTTCTTGCCCTTCTTCTTCCTCTTCTTCTTGCCCTTCTTCTTCCTCTTCTTCTCCCTCTTCTTCTTGCCCTTCTTCTTCCTCTTCTTCTTCCTCTTCTTCTCCCTCTTCTTCTTCCTCTTCTTCTACCTCTTCTTCTTGCCCTTCTTCTTCCTCTTCTTCTTCCTCTTCTTCTCCCTCTTCTTCTTCCTCTTCTTCTACCTCTTCTTCTTGCCCTTCTTCTTCCTCTTCTTCTTCCTCTTCTTCTCCCTCTTCTTCTTCCTCTTCTTCTACCTCTTCTTCTTGCCCTTCTTCTTCCTCTTCTTCTTCCTCTTCTTCTCCCTCTTCTTCTTCCTCTTCTTCTACCTCTTCTTCTTGCCCTTCTTCTTCCTCTTCTTCTTCCTCTTCTTCTCCCTCTTCTTCTTCCTCTTCTTCTACCTCTTCTTCTTGCCCTTCTTCTTCCTCTTCTTCTTCCTCTTCTTCTCCCTCTTCTTCTTCCTCTTCTTCTACCTCTTCTTCTTGCCCTTCTTCTTCCTCTTCTTCTTCCTCTTCTTCTCCCTCTTCTTCTTCCTCTTCTTCTACCTCTTCTTCTTGCCCTTCTTCTTCCTCTTCTTCTTCCTCTTCTTCTCCCTCTTCTTCTTCCTCTTCTTCTACCTCTTCTTCTTCACATCAGCAAAGAAACAAGCAATTACCTCACTCAATGACCGGGTTTCCTTTTTCTGAAAAGAAAACGGAAAACAAAATCCACGTGTAGTAAGCTTGAAAGAGGAGGGGAAGGGTTTTTCTTTGAAAAGTCGAGTCAGGAAGGGGATAGGGTTTTGCCTGGAGGTCTACAGATCCTGGCCTATGGATCCTGGTCTATAGAAACTGGACTATAGA
Organism: Mesorhabditis belari; assembly: GCA_958450365.1. Taxonomy (NCBI): domain Eukaryota; kingdom Metazoa; phylum Nematoda; class Chromadorea; order Rhabditida; family Rhabditidae; genus Mesorhabditis; species Mesorhabditis belari. The sequence goes on from CAUEEP010000064.1 coordinate 41,877, forward strand.
TACTAGTCTATAGATCCTAGTCTATAGATCCTAGTCTACAGATCCTGGTCTACAGATCCTGGAGGCACCATTGCAGCATATGGAGCTGAAGGGACGTGGATCGGCTAAAAGAATTGTTAAAACACTGATTTGTTTAAAAGAGTCATGTTCGATGTTTAAAGTAATCAGGTTACTTAAATCTAGATACCGATCTAGATATCTACAGATCCTAGTCTATAGCTCTACAAATCCTGTCCTACAGATCTACAGATCCACAGAAATTGGAGCTCAAATCGTCAAAGCTACAGATCTACAGATCCTAATCTCTTGATCTACCCTGAAAAGTTCTGTTCAAGTTGTTCAGGGAAAAGTCTAGGAACCCAAGGACCACCCTGGAAGCGAGAGATACAGAAACAATGCAAAACAGAGCTCAGGAAGAATGCTGGGGATGCTTACATGCTCAGGAAGAATGCTGGGGATGCTTACATTCTCAGGAAGAATGCTGGGGATGCTTACATTCTCAGGAAGAATGCTGGGGATGCTTACATGCTCAGGAAGCATGCTGGAGATGCTTACATGCTCAGGAATCATCCTTGGGATGCTTACATGCTCAGGAAGAATGCTGGGGATGCTTACATGCTCAGGAAGAATGCTGGGGATGCTTACATGCTCAGGAAGAATGCTGGGGATGCTTACATGCTCAGGAATCATCCTTGGGATGCTTACATGCTCAGGAATCATCCTGGGGATGCTTACATGCTCAGGAAGAATGCTGGGGATGCTTACATGCTCAGGAAGAATGCTGGGGATGCTTACATGCTCAGGAAGAATGCTGGGGATGCTTACATGCTCAGGAATCATCCTTGGGATGCTTACATGCTCAGGAATCATCCTTGGGATGCTTACAAACATTAGATTGGCAACAATGAAATGGTTTTTGGGTGATAACTTATTTAACAAAAGACGATAAACAAAAAGACGAAAGAAAAAGTTTCAGTCCAACTCTTGTTAATCGCTTTGTGCAGAGGTCGATAAAAACTGTTTCTTTAGGTTCGTCATTCGTTTTCGTCATTATTATCGATGTCTTGTTCTCATCGCACGCAAAAACACGTTTACCATTCCCAAAAAAAACTCGAGTTTTGAATGTAAAGTAGTCAGTGAAGCTTGAAGTGAAGCTTTTCAAGTGACTCTCAACGATTTGAGGCTCAATTTCTTCAAAGCTTTGTCAACAAAGCTTCAAAGCGGTTAATCGCTTTGTGTAGAGGTCGATAGAAACTGTTTCTTTAGATTTCAACAACTCAAAATGCATCAATCCTTTCCACTATCAATATAGGATTCATGAATCTCAGCTTTAAGGTCAATTGAGTAACCTGGACTCCCAAATTCTCAAGTGCGCGGGAGAGCCGAACCAACAACTCTAGACTTTGGCGCGGGATTGACGTCGCGCGCCTGCCTTAAGCGTCGCGCCTTTAATCGTCGCGCGCCTGCCTTAATCGTCGCGCGCCTGCCTTAATCGTTGCGCCCTTAATCGTCGCGCGCCTGCCTTAAGCGTCGCGTCCTAATCGTCGCGCGCCTGCCTTAATCGTCGCGCCCTTAAGCGTCGCGCGCCTGCCTTAAGCGTCGCGCCCTTAATCGTCGCGCCCCTTAATCGTCGCGCCCTTAATCGTCGCGCCCTTAATCGTCGCGCGCCTGCCTTAATCGTCGCGCCCTTAAGCGTCGCGCGCCTGCCTTAAGCGTCGCGCCCTTAATCGTCGCGCCCTTAATCGTCGCGCGCCTGCCTTAATCGTCGCGCCCTTAATCGTCGCGCGCCTGCCTTAAGCGTCGCGCCCTTAATCGTCGCGCGCCTGCCTTAATCGTCGCGCGCCTGCCTTAAGCGTCGCGCCCTTAATCGTCGCGCCCTTAATCGTCGCGCGCCTGCCTTAATCGTCGCGCCCTTAAGCGTCGCACGCCTGCCTTAATCGTCGCGCGCCTGCCTTAATCGTCGCGCGCCTGCCTTAATCGTCGCGCCCTTAAGCGTCGCGCGCCTGCCTTAAGCGTCGCGCCCTTAATCGTCGCGCCCTTAATCGTCGCGCGCCTGCCTTAATCGTCGCGCCCTTAATCGTCGCGCTCCTGCCTTAATCGTCGCGCCCTTAATCGTCGCGCCCTTAATCGTCGCGCCCTTAATCGTCGCGCCCTTAAGCGTCGCGCGCCTGCCTTAAGCGTCGCGCCCTTAATCGTCGCGCGCCTGCCTTAATCGTCGCGCGCCTGCCTTAAGGGTCGCGCGCCTGCCTTAATCGTCGCGCGCCTGCCTTAATCGTCGCGCGCCCACCTGACTTTAAGCTCCATTATCTCGGTGTTCAGCTGACCAATTCGAACAGCTGACCATTCGAACATTCGAACAGCTGACCAATTTGTACCAATCGATAGAGAAAGACTTGCCGAATCTATTGATACCAAGAACATTTCAATTGAAGAGACCAAAGCCAAGATTTTTGAGCTCAGATGTTAGGCCGCTAATGGCAATGGGACGGGGCGCCGCGCGCGCACTCGACCACGGTTTCCCCTTACATTGCAATGCAATGCAATCCAATTCGTTTTACACTCTCATAGCTAATCAATTTCTTATCAGAAGTCAAAATTCTATTGAAAAAAACTCGTTTAAATCACTTTTGAAGAAAAGAAAAGCAAAGAAAGGCAAAGAAAACGTTAAGAAACGAGCAAACGTTAAGACGTGGGAGTTATTGTCGTTTATTGAGTCAATTCTTGAGGATCCAATTCTTGGAACCCATTCTTGAGAAACCCATTCTCCCAGCCGCCTCTCTTTCCCAATTTGATCATTTTCATCTTCAATTATCGTTGGTATTATCTTATCTAGGCCTCTTACAAAAGGCAAGATTCTGCTAGCTGCTGCTAGATTCTCCCTAGCTAGCTGCTAGATTCTCCTAGCTAGCTGCTAGATTCTCCTAGCTGCTGCTAGATTCTCCTAGCTAGATTATCCTCAATAATTTCAAGCAAATATTCGTTGAGCACTTTTGACGAGAGTCTACCCTTTCCCTCAGCATTTCTCCGCTTTCATCACTATTTTGAAAACGTTCAAACCATCTATGACATTGACGCTCACTAATACACTAATACTATCATACTACAGGTTGGAAAATGCCCTCTGAGCCTGCTCTATATCTGACAGAGCCTAATCAAGGACAGGAGATCAAGATCCAGTACTCAGGCTTATCTCGGGCAATACGGGGACTCTCGAATTCTTTCTTTAGTCAAACTGGGCCAGTCCTCTTCTAGAGGTCACCCTAGATGCTCTGAACCTTCACTAGATCTAGACCCATCCTCTAAACCTTCCCTTCATCTAGACCCATTCTCTAAACCTTCCCTAGATCTAGACCCACCCTGCACAGTCCTTTCACCTCTTCTCTATGTTTTTCTAAATATCTCCAAGCCTCTTTGGCTCTCCAGGCTCCTTTGGCCCTTTGGCTGGCCCGCTGTCCACTATTCTGGGTCTCTAAAGGCTTCTGTAACCTCATTTTCTAGCTAGACTGGGTCTCCGACATCTTGGTGTCTATATAAAAGGTCGGCTTTTTCTTTACATAGCTTTCATCTCTAGACTAAAGCTATTTTCAAGGTCCATCAGAGTCTACGAGCTATCTCAGTGCACATCTCACCCACTCTGTCTGCTTTTCATCTCTTCCTAGCTCTATATCTATCACCAGGACCCAGGCTTCTTTACAAGGATTCTTGATCCTCTTCCCTTCTTTCTTTCCTTCTTCCTCTTCTTTCTTTCCTTTCTTCTTCCTCCTCTTCTTCCTCTTCTTCTTCTTCTTCTTCTTCTTCTTCCTCCTCCCCTCTTCTTCTTCTTCTTCTTCTCCCTCTTCTCCCTCTTCTTCTTCCTCTTCTTCTCCCTCTTCTCCCTCTTCTTCTTCCTCTTC